>CAJUYI010002322.1:0-13499 GCA_910591695.1 Galerucella pusilla
AGTCCTGACTTTTTCTTCAAGAAATTTTGACAGGAATGTCAAAATTTACTAGCGATTTGCGGAAAAGTATATTCCAGTAATATGAAAAAATAGGAAACTCAGTATAACAAATAACAACTGAAAAATGAAATGAAAAATAATAATTTACTTATTGAGTATAAAAGACTGCAACTTTAAGATATTTTAACGTATACAAAAATTGATTTAGCTTTAATCAACGTTGGGTCGTCTAAAGCTAGCAGGAAATTATCAACATTTTGCATACATCCAGTTTTAGGTTTTATTGCTGTATATAGGGCAGTCGAATAAGATATGGTGAAGCGTTTCTGGTTAGGGTGATTCTACCAGCAACGTCAGTATTCATGTCCCAGCTAATTTTTCGAAATATACGTTTTAATGATAGAATAATTCAGTATGTATAAGTTGATTACATTTGTTCTCAATCCTTTTCTAAACCCTAATTCAATTTTTTTGATATAACTTAACAAAATATTGGAAACATAAGATGAGATCTCAGCTCCGTGTCATGTCCCCATATCCAGTAGGGCAAGGTAGAATATGAACTACACATTTGAAAAATTGAGAAAAGTGTTTATAAACTGATTATTCTTATAAAAAACTCTCAAATTATCAGCGTCAGAACAATGACTTTGATTTCTCAACAACAATATTCATTTTGGACTAACATTGATTTGTCCCCGTGTTGTAGCCTCGGCTCCGTGAACAAGAGATTGGACTTCACGAATATCCACTAGATGGCAAACATGCTTATGTGTAATCGTACACGTGCGTCTGTTTGTTGGTTAATGTCATCCATTCGAAGAAAGCGCGTGAAAGTAATCGGTACTGTATTATTTTGGTTATTATTATCTGTAGAGGTGAGAATGTTATTATTCATTCTCAGTTCCGTGTTCACGTATATTTTCAGTCGAGGTATTATGTACTTGCATGGTACAATGGGGTTTTATTGCTCTTAATAAACTGTAATAATTCGTCAAATATCAAAATCCTAGCCTTAAAATTGAAAGTGAAATCAGCGATAAATGTTGAAAAATCTCAGCTCCGTTACCATTTTGTGGAGCTGAGCTGAGATTCAACTATGGGGCTGATATAGAGTTACGTTCTCGCATATATTATACATATTTATCCCAATTATGAAAATCACTTCAAGCTCGGAAATGGTTATAGACACCTAGATAGATAGATAAATTAAAAAGCACGAAAGATACTCGAGTTAATCCATAGAACTACATCAAAAATTTTTGAGCACGTATCCCAGAAAAAAACTAAGTTATGCTTTATTGGGTGATTTTTTTAAAAGCAAAATATAGAGAAACTTGCCTGTGCGAAGCACATGCTAATATGGACCTACTGAAAAATGGAAAACTGTGAGAGAAATTTTTTTTATGTTCTTGGTATAGTTAAATATTTGTAAATATACCTATCACATGATAAATAATTTTGTCACAATGTAATCAAAATGTATGATAAAATCCATTTAATCTCAGCTTCGTGGCTTTGTCCCAGCAAAAATTATAAATAATGTAAAAAATATTTTGTATTTATTTGGGCCATTTATCAAGCACTATTCATCTCTTCTGGTTTTATAATTTAACAACATAATATGTGTTATTTTCAAATGTAGAAAAAACTAAAATTATTTTCGTCAAATCTGACGTTGCTGGTAGAATCACCCGTTTATTCATATTACAAATGGTAGGTACATACCTGCAAAGGGTCTAGCGCGTAAATTTCAACTTGTATACAGCGTATCCTATAGGTGAAAGATGTTTAAATAATGGTTTGAGTGGAAAGTAGTTTACCTTACTTTTCCGCACGCTATTGCAGATGGCCGAACGACGCTTTAGCGAGTTCAGCCAGCAATCGCGTGCGGAAAAGTCACTTTCCGCACATGTTAGGCACACTATTTTTTCTACTAGCATACGGAAAACAACCCAAAAGTTATTATAATAAATTTATCAATTTTCCAGTCATTTGGTACACTACAATCATTCAAATATATTGATATGGTTTTATTTTAGTGCGATGAATGTGTGATGTGATGAATTATTTATTAAAGTGTATATGAGTTATATGTGTATTGCGTGTTGTCTATGCATGTATTATTCTAATTTTGCTCCGGCTAACAATGATACAAATATTTTTTAAATTTACCTTTATTTCTCAAAAATTTTTTTTTTAAGTATGTAAATAATTGCTTCGCTCAGTCGGTTTACATGAAACGTCTCAAACTAAGGGAGAGTTCAAGAACAGGCAACCACCATCACCAATAGTATTGTCTCTTTTGGATTATTACTCAAAAACTTGTTTTTTCTTGCAATTTTGAACAGATTAATAAACGTCTAAACTTTTATTTATTATAATTCCCACAACAAAATTAAGTTATAATCAATACGTCTGTTATTAATATCAAATAAGTTTTCTTATGTTGTCTTTAACAATGGCAACAATGTGAAAAGAAATCTCGTTTCTTCTACGAAATGGCAATAGTGTAATTTATGTGAAATTAGTTAAAATGGCGAAAACGGTCTTAGGTATGACGAAAATGAAATGTGAACGGAATTTCTACAAAAATCGAAGAATGACGTCACCCTTTATAAGGTAAAAAAATATATTATGCTAATTGAACAACCTAAATCTATCTTATTTAATAACTGATGTTTTATTTATGGGAAATAACCTTTAAAATCACTTATAACCTGTTAGAACATTGTTGCACTCTTTCAAAGAATTGTTTTGTTCTATCTGCCTTCCAGGAAAAGAAATCGGTGGTGGATTAAATCTTGTACTGAATGGGAATCAAAAATAGCTACACGTACTACTGTTCATAAAATTTGTGTATAGACGTCTGGTTCCAATTGGACTGCTTCAACTCTTTCAGGTAAGTTTCGTAAATTTGTATAAATTTGACTTACCAATTCTTCTAATACTTGTTATAGAATCACTGGAAATATGGACCAACTATTCTACAGTCCTTCCTAATGAATCAAGCACTAATATTTTTTTCACTCAGCAGTTTATTTTCTGCATCTCATTTTCATTTTATTTTTTCTTGTCCTCATCGCATTTTTGATATCCTCTTGGTTACCATACTCCAATCCTCATCGTTTATTTTCTTTTGTTACATTTACAAATTTCTATTTGATATCAATGTTTTTCATGATTTGACACATTTAAATAATTTTACTTAAATTAAACTTATTATGTTAAAATATGTACAGGAAATTGGAAATATTAATAACAGAGTAATTTTTAAAATCAGTAATTAATATTAAATTGCATTTGTGTTTATATTTTACAATACATTTGACAGTCACATCTTTTGATTGGTTGATATTAGTTAAGATTATTGATGCTATTTTGTTCTAGTGTTGTTAAGAGACTTCTATTAAATTGTACTCTATAGGGTGTATTCGATCTATTAATTAAATAACTTTTATAAATCAAATAATTTGTAATTTTATGATACAAGCTGTATCAAATAATTTTATGGGATAATAAAACTGTATTTATTTTATGGTCGGAATGAATCATAACAATATATTTGAAATATGCAAATGTCAGTATACTCCCCAAAAACTTGACTCTTTCCGCACTAAAATGAGTGCGGAAAAGTGGGCTTTTCCGCAAGCTAGTAGAAAAAAATATTATTCTTGATAAAAAATTTTGCTTGTTTTGAAACCCCATAAAATGAAAAACTACTTTGGGTGATAATACTTCTTTGGTTAGGTTTGCCTTCTCAATAGCTGATTCATCAGGAGGAACCCCAGACTTTGCCAATTTTAATTTGGTCTTTAACTAGAATGATTTTTGTTTTCATAGTGAAATTAGGAGTGAGAGGAGTGAGATTTTGCCCATTTTTCTCGTTCATTTTCGGAAAGAGATGTCTAGCAATCTCCTCTGCTCCGTCCGCTGGCATACGTCTCTGGTAGTAGTCTGGAATACTACAACAATAAAATGTCGAATAGTATGTACTGAATAATTTTCAACTAACACTCTCTGTAACACAGACAGAATTTGGGTGAAGTATTCCAATTTCAAGGACTTGAGATTTTCCAACTACTGTACCTATATTAATTTTTATATGTAGATAAAGATAATACATCTAAAAAAGAGCTCAACAAAAAATCCAAATCTAGATTTGTTTTTTCGTAGTGTACATACCACAAAAATGTACAGGTTGTGAAAAAGTGTTACGATTCACTTAATTTTCCATGACATCCCCAAAAGTAAAGGCTTTGAATAGTTGATTTCAACATGCCACTGAAAATTTATAAGGTTAATAGTAGTTTGGTCTGGTCAACTTGTCGTGTAATGTAAATGGATAAAAACGAGAGGTAGGGAAAGGGCTGTGTGAAATGCATGTAGGGACAGAGGCACTAATGAATCCGCTCCAGTTTGACATTGTTTTATGCACTCCATTTTAGATTTCTGTATTTGGAGTTGCGAAAGCGAACAATTTAACTGAATTGGCTGACAATGAACAAATATAACATAGTTAGTTTCACGGTTAATGAATATTACAAATTATCTAGGTGGATTACAACAATGACGTAGCTAGAAAGGCCATTGGAAATTATGAGTACAAGAAGTATTTTCTTCATACATTTGATCATAATATACAATAATACAATAAACATTTGTGAAATATCACGGTTTAATACATGCTCATCATTTTGGACAATTTTTTAGATTATAATATTAACAATGTGTGTGTGTGAGTGATTTTTGGGGTGACATTCACTGAGACCTAAAAGATCTATTGTGCCCCCTTACTTCTACTCAGTTTCTGAGGAAAGTCTCAGAAACTAGTAGTTCCTTCAGTCCTGTTTCCCGGAGGAATTTTAGGATGTCTGCAGGCTTCAACTTAGGCAAATGTTCCTCTTCTATCCAGTAATCTCCCAGGTGCTGTGCTCTAGGATTCTGGAGTGCTGTGCCGTTGGAAAGTATGTGGATGGAGGTTTCTTCTTCCATTCCACAATATCTGCATTCTTCTTCCTCCACTATTTTGAGCTTTTTCAGGTGCCCATTCAGGCGACAATGTCCCGTTAGGATCCCTGTCAAAACTCTTAGCGCAGTTTTACGTTGACTTATGCATTCTTTTGATCTCAACAGGTTGTAGTCACCCAGAAGAGTCTTTGATTGTATAAGCACTACTAGATCTTTCCAATGGTCAGATCTTCTCTTTTTCTCGGCTTTACTTATTTCTTCCAATATTACATTGAGGCTGATTCCGCAAAAGGGTTCGGGCCCCCAGAAAGGTATTTCAGTCCCCCTCTTTGCTAGTTCATCTGCTATTTAATTTCCTTCTATTCCAGTGTATCCTGGAATCCATAGTAAGGTGACTATGTTGTTCTCGCCTAGTTCATTGAGTTTGTCTAGGCATTCCCACACCATTATGGAACTGATTACACAAGAGCTCAGTGCCTTAGTGCCTTAATGGCTGCTTGACTATCCGACATTATGATATTAACAATAATCCCGGGCAAATATTTCACACTCATGCTATTCAGATTCGCAATTCATATTCCTTCAAATATCAGACATTTGTCTGATAAGTTGATAATAGAATCCTATAAAAAAGATTGGCAACGCTGTTTCATTGCAAATAGTTGTGATGATTGTGATAAGAGGTAGTATAGTATAAATTGGTCATACCTTTCTTCACTAATGTCAGCTTCAATCAAATAATAACAAAATTGGAAAACTCTTGGTTCTTTGGCAGATTTTTATTATTATTAATATTACTTTATGAGATGAAGAGCCGAGAACGATGCCTGTAAAGCTCTCAATGCAATTCAAGATATTCAAATAGATACTGATATGAGTAATAGTTATTTACGTAACTAGTAAAGGTATGAGCGATTTTGTTCAACAAACGTAATATTTGCCAAAACGAGCGCTAGCGAGTTCTGCGAATTACGCAAGATTCATAAAAGGGACTGAAGACGAAATATTTCTCTTGGCAAAAGTACGACTTAATTCACGATATGTTTATAATTACTGTTGATTATTTTTTTTCGTATCATTTTAAACCAATTAGAACGATCAATTTACTTAAGTTACCTCGTATAATTTCGATAATACCTGATTATACATAGAGTAGCTCTACCAATCAAAAACTTTACAATAGTACTTCAATTTCCAGCAAAGATTGCTCAGTACCTAGGTATTCCTAATGTTAAAGGATACATAAGACATGGCACTCATCGGACATTTTGAAATAAAGCAGCACGGAGGATGGAAATCCAACAGTGTTAAACAGTTATGTTAAAAGTTGGGAAGTCAAAAAATAATTTCAGAAAACATTCTGGGCCAAGGCACACATATAGTTAATCAAAGCTTCATATTATTTTTTTTTTAATTCAATTGCAAATCTACAATCTACTCAATAAGTATCCAGAGTAATAAGTAAATGATGTGGTTTCTTGCTAAGTAACTTGAGGCGGGCACCATGCACTGATGGGTCTCCGGTTGGATATTAGTGGATTTTGATGGTTTTATTGCGTTTTTTGTTTCTCATTGCTGATGCCTGAATAACTTCATTGATGGTTGGAATACCGAGATCAGTATGTAATGTGTGGTTGCTTACAAACCATGAAGCATTAGCTATTATACAGAGAGTTTTAGATTGGAACGTTTGCAATATCCTAGTGCTCGATGGCTTACTGCAGCCCCATAGCTCTATGCTATAGGTCCATAATGGTTTTAGGATGATTTTGTATATTAGAATCTTATTTTCTATTGTTAACTGTGAACCTCTGCCGATTAGCCAGTTCATATTCTGAAGTTTTAACTTGAGTTGCGTTTTTTTAGCTTGTATGTGTTTCTTCCATGTCAACTTTTGATTCAAGTGTAGTCCGAGATATTTGACTTCACTTCTCACTGGAATCGGCATATTGTTAATGGTCACTTGTGGACAGACACTTCGTTTTGTGGTGAACGTGATTTGTGCGGATTTGTCATTGTTAACTTTTATTCTCCACTGATCTAGCCATTCTTGTAGAAGATTCAGGTGGTATTGTAGCTTTTCTGATGCTCTTGTAGGGTCTACATCTGAAGACATTATTGCAGTATCATCTGCGAAGGTAGCGATTAGAGTATCGTCGGTAGTTGGAATATCAGCAGTATACATAAGGTATAGATAGGGGCCAAGGACACTTCCTTGGGGAACACCTGATTTTATGAGCTGATAATTGGATAAGGAGATTTGGACTTTGACTTGTATATATCTATCACTTAGGTAAGATTTGAGTAAAAGGAAAATATGATGGGGTAATTTTTGTTTTATTTTAAACAGTAGTCCTTGGTGCCATACTTTGTCGAAAGCCTGTTGGATGTCTAAAAATGCTGAAGCACATGATTCTTTTTGTTCTATTGCTTGCTTGATATTGTTCACTAATCTATGACACTGTTGGATTGTCGAATGTTGTTCTCTGAATCCAAATTGGTGTATTGGAATCAGTTCTTCTTTAGGTATGATTTCGCTAGTTCTATGTAGAAGGATTCTTTCAAAGAGTTTAGATAGTTGTGGTAGTAGGCTAATTGGTCTGTATGAGCTGGGCTCATGGTTAGGTTTTCCTGGCTTCGCTAACATGATCATCTGTGCATACTTCCATTGTATTGGGTAATGATTAATTTGTAGTATTCTATTGAATATTGTGGTGGTTAGTACGATGGCTTTTCTTGGAAGATGTTTTAATACTTTACCGGTTATAAGATCATATCCTGGAGCTTTATGTGGATTTAACAACTGGATTTCTCTGTACACTTCTGCTGGGGTAATTGCTCTTAGGGGAGGTGATAGTTGGTTGGCAGATTCTAAGTAGGTTTCTACCTCGACGTCTATTATTGGATTATTTGATGGAAGTGGGGTGAAAACTTTAGCTAAGTGTTCTGCAAACGTGTTGCTTTTTTCATCATTTGTGCGAGCCCAATTTCCATCAGGTTTTCTTAATGGGGGGATTGATGCAGTGGGTCTTTCGAATTTTTTGGTGGCTTTCCATAGTGTATTATCTTGTGGTGATAAGTTAGAGATGTAGTAATTAAAAGTATCGTTTCTGTTTTGACTTAGGGCCAAGGCACACATATAGTTAATCAAAGCTTCATATGAAATGAACAATAGACTAGAGGTTCACGAGTATATTCACCCAGAAAATGGACTAAGTTCAAATAACTGTGTCTTCAAGAATGTTGATTTCAATGTTAATAAATCTTAAAATTTATCAATTAAAGTTAATAATTGTCAGTTTAAATAATAAGATAATTGTCATTCTTGCAGTAATTGATAAATTTAAAGTAAAGTAAAGTTTTCACATAACTACTTTTCATAACTGATATTTGAAGGTTATGAAAAATGTGACTTTTACTAATGTCCAGGAGTGACTCAAAGTGTCACATTTGATAGCTTGATAGCGGAATTGGATAAAAAATATTATTTATGTAAATCTCAAAGTATGATGAGAGTTATAATTTTCGGACTGTTAAGGCACTAACAATATCTCCTGGAAGAGAATTCCACATGTCAAATACACGGTTTGACAAGAAGTTCTAGCGACAACTCCCATGAAACTGTTATTTTACTAGTCTCCACGTAGTCCACTGTCACTATTCAGAACTAATAGGTGAGAAAGATTGGTATAGTTCTTTTCACGATCCAAGAAACTGACTTGAGTTAACTTAGGCTTGAGATGCAATGAAACAATAAAACTTTACCTGAACTTAATTACTGATGTATTCCAGAATACGTCGAAATGCAGATTTCTTCCATACTCATATGTTACCATCAGGTATAAATTGCATTTATTGCCGGTATTTTTTGACCATCTGCAAATAATAAGTTGAGATAAAATAAAGTATTCACAATAGGAATGAACCAAACGTCTTATAGAGTTTGTTGGTGATTGAAGCATACATTTCGGCTACTTAATATTTGTTGGCAACTGTCTGGCCGAAATTAACATTCTATAGTATCGGTGTAGAAACTCTAGAACTAAAAGAATTTTCAATGTATTTTCAGAGCTGCTTTTTATTTTTATTCGATGCTATCTGATTTTCGGAGCGTTGTTCATCTTTAGCAATAGTGAGGTTTAAATTAGTCGGAAATGTCTGATGATTGGTGTAGTCCATGGGAAACTTCGTCCGTAAGTTGATGGGTAACTTCGTCCGTGAATTTTCTTTTATAAGGATCTTTTAATATTTCCCGATTTAGCAAAGGCTTATTTTCGTTCCATATTGAAGATGAGGAGTTGCTGCTTTCTATTTTGTTAGATAATTTTCAAAAAGTTTTTCAATGGCGTGCTTTATTTCCATCAAGGTCGTTAATCCAATCAACAAATCAACATACAGAAAATCTCTATTTATAATTTGGTAAGTATTTAACATAACCGTAGTTTTATTGGTAACATGTTTTGGTTTTATTATTTGTGAAGATGCAGAGATAACTGTAGAGTTTAGTGGAATTTACAATCAGATATCACCGAAAAATAACTTTGAAAGAATAAATTTTATAACTGTCCTTTTTTATATTTTTAATTAATCAAAATCTGACAACTCATATATATTATAAATCAACATATCTATAAACAGGGTAATTACTCAATATTGAATATCCAACAATAACTACATGCAGATCCCCCAATCGGAAGTAGTATATCCATGGTAGATACAAAGAATGAATCAGTAATTAGAACCAAATTGTTGCTTAATACCTAAGTGGGTTCCATTACCAGCAGTTGTAATCCTGAACTTTCAAGAAAATTGATAAAATTCTGAGAATAAACATCGTACCTGTATTTCAAAAAGCTTTTGAAAATAGAAGCTCCTTACATCTTCTGAAAACAAGCTCAAAAAAATGTTTAAGATAGTTTTCTATATATGTTTGATTATTTTAGTCATACCTAAACACATGAAGCATTCTAAAGACCTATTTGATAATATACAAAAAAACAACAAAAATGGAAATCCTTCGACAAGATAGAAATTGAGCTATACAAGAACATGAAGTAGTTTCTCCTAAAGTTTTGATCAAGCAAGTGCTCATTTTCTTCTTGCAGCGTAAATATTCTAGTTTGTAAATTCTATCTTGCCTTGCTCTGCTTGCACAGATGTTGTCCACTGACTTTTTTCTTCGCAAAATTACGGAAAATTTGACCTTGTGTATAAGAATCTGGAGGAGAGTTGTTTCCTTTCTTCTGGCTTGTTTTCAATAAACTGATTCTTTTTATCATCCTCTTGTGTATAAATTTTTGCCTCACAGTTTCCTCACAGCGCCGCTGTATTTTGCTGTAACTAGCAAGACGAGCTTTTGAATATTCTTCGAGAAGCAGTAATATTATTTCCCCCACTCGTCAACATAGTACATGGCGTACATGGCATTATTTAGCACATATCCAAACGTATGCAACAAGTAAATGAGCAATAAATATGGCACTTCTATTTGCAATTTGAATATTTCAAAAATATGTCAAAGTTGCTGGAAAATTTGTTTCAAAATTACTCAGTTTCCTTTATCTACATGAAAAAATCCAAATTATAATTAAGCGCAAAAACTAAAAATAGTACCAATTCCACTACTTGCAACAACGTTGTTCTTATTTCATCAAAAATTAATTGATTTCAACAATAGTATTAGTTTAATTGGTCGGCACAAGTCAAACAACTCTTCATTATAACCGATCCTCTTGAAATATGGGATAATTTGAATACTAATTTGTTGAAAAAAATGGAAATATTACATTAATTAAGGAGTACCAACTATGAAAAATTGAATGATGACGGTATTTTATTGATGCAGCGTTGTTCCTTTTTGCCTTTTTTTATTTCAAGTTGTTCGCATCAACCATGTGGGTTATTAGCGACTCGGTACGCTTACATTTTATGAATTAATTGTATTTCGTTCAGGTACTTAACTAGAGAGTTTACTTTACAGTCATTTCCTATTAAAATTCCTGAGGTAGATTATTGTTTTGGCTCTGTAGTTTGTACTTAGGACAGTCAATGAGAAAATGTTTCAGTCCTATGTCACATCTGCACAGATCACATTACGTTTTCTCGAACAGGTGCTGATGGATTAATCTGGTGTGACCTATTCTCAGTCTTGTTAGTAAAACTTGGTGAGGGCGTCTTGTAGGTATCATTTTCCACGGTTTCACCTCGGTATACTCATCATTCACTATGACTAAACAGCCAAGTAATTATTTATTGTTGAAATTACCCATACGATCACCCGTACAATTGCCCAGCTACGACTATGTGATAAGGTACGTTCCACGTACAGAGCGATGTAGGACACAGTTGATCCAAATCAGGTAATCACTTAGTAGACGAAACTCTATCCCATTTACTCTTAAACTGGAACCGAAACATGACTGTATCTTAAGTCTTCTTGATTTCTTCATTAAAGCCCTTGATAATTTAAGCACATTGAGTGCTAAAATTATCTCCAGTTACATTTGGAATATATTAAAATTGAGATCATTTATCATTAAAGAATAATTGAGCTTTATATAGGTTGCAATTTGTTTTGTTAAATATCCTTCGTTTTTTTTCTTTCTCTACCTTCATGTGTTGTATACTGAGTGATAATTGTTTCTTTTTTATTCTATCACTCAGATTTCTTCCTGTAAACTATTTTGTTTTAAGAGCAATAAAAGTAGATATTATTATTATCATCTCAAGTTTACACTTGCTCAGCCCTTGCTGTCTCAAAGTTTTTGAGAAAACTTTGCGGCGCCCATTGTCTTTTCTCACAAGGTATAAGTTCTTAAGAACCCACGTCAATAAAGTCAACCCTAAGGAGTCAGTATATTTTTCCCCCTCAACTCAAAAATCGAATAAAGTAGCTTAATATTTTGGAGCACGCCCTCATCACATATAAAGTGTGCTGCAATCATCTGAAGAAGTTTTCTAATTTTAAGCCTTCACAGTTAACAAATTGACACAATATGGTTCAACATACTTTTTTCAATGTCCACCACTGCTTCTATACTATTCGTTTGCCGTAATAGATAGATTAAAGGTTCGTACAATGTTCTGCTTTCATTTGATTTTGATTCTTATTTTATTTGACGGAAGGAGTTAAGTGGTGGAATGTGTGGGGTTTGAGAAAGGTTCACAAAGAGAGTTTTGATATGGCCGATAAGGCGGGTAATTGAGAGACTTGGAAAAACGGGAATAATAGTTGAAGGACCGGACAATTTTTGAACTGGAGAGAATATATTTTTTTATTATGCTAATTATTAGTATTGATTGTTATTGAGGAGTTGGTTATTGAGGAGTTGTTCGAATGAAATTGAAGCAGCTAAAAATTGACATGACTTTAACCTTATTATTTCTGTTTGGTAGCGTTTCGTTTTTTTAAAGTTTTCGCTCCTATCTGGACCATTTATCCTTGACAAAATATGGAATAAAATATTCTTTGTATAATATTCTGACAATATAATAGTCTATTAGAGATAGGTTCCAATGGAGTACATGCCCCAGGAACAAGTTTATTGAGGATAGCGCATTTTGGTTATTTCGATTAATATAAAAAAAGTTTTAAATTTAGCCGTCTAGAAGTTAATTTGCTAGCTAGCCGATATGCTTTGTTAATTCAACCGGTTAACTAAACTAGCTTAGTTAATTAGCTAGCGGCTCAACTGCATAATCTAGCTTATCTCAGCTGATTAGCTAACGACTCACCGGCTATTTTTTCTTAGTTAATGAATACTTATTCACGGATAGGTTCAAAAAATAATATCAGATTATTTAATGACCAACCCACGACAGCATCGTAATTGAATGTTTTATTAATAATATAAATTTATTGGATGAATTATTTGATCAATTATGAAAAAAATGTGTGGAGTATTTCAGCCAAAATTAGAAATTTCCAATAATTACCTGCGTTTTGAGGATAGTATCATATAGCCGGAAATCCAGAGCCAAAAAAACTGTTCCAATTTCTAAAGGCTGGTGTTTTGTTAAATCGTTGTAGCCGATGGGTATACAAACATGCTCCGGTCAGTCAAGCGTGCTGTAGAACAGGTGGCTCAGGTGCGATATTAAAGGTGTATCATTTGACGGGTGAACAAAATGAATTTCTAAAAGCTGGAAATTGTTATACAACTTCTTTATTGTATAAAATAGAAGTTGTGTTGGTCAGTCAGTCATACATTAGAACAGAGCTGGTCAGTCAGTCCGGATGATAAATAATTATCAAGTGCAATTCGTTTCTAAAACTTCAAATTTTGTCTGAGGGTTCAGAATTATTATGTATTGAACATCAAAACATCCGTCAGTCATGTGTTCAGTAGAACAACGTCCGTCAGTCAGGTGAAAGAGGTAAAGGTATACCGCACGCGCCGTTTGAGTTTCAGGCTGCGTATCACGCTATTTCTACGTTTTGTATTGTTATTTTAACAATCTGAAAACGTCATTTGATGTTTTAATTTGTGGTTCTGTGGATAATTACCATTTGTATCGCATCGACAAAC
>CAJUYI010002322.1:18499-33379 GCA_910591695.1 Galerucella pusilla
TTCTTTCCGCTGTGGCTACGTTCAGTGGTGGACTTGAAGGAAAAACGTTTTTTTCACCTGTCCGGCGCGTATTTTCTTATTTTGGTTTCTTTTTCCCGTATCGCTTCCTTCATCGATTCAATTTCCAGTGTCGAGTTTAAAAATCCCGTTTTCCACGTTTTCTTCCTCTTTTGTGGGCGTCAACCACTGAAGCTGAAGGGGGAGGACAAATTTCTTCAATGGAAATATCGAGGACTGATGATAAATCACGATTGGATGTCCCTGGTTGCTCACCACTGTCTAAATGATGTGATGAGTTAGGATTAGATTGTCCTGATTGACGGTCAGCTTTTGCTTGTCGTGCTTGATTTTCTAGTTCCTGGCGTTGGTGGTCCAGAAATTGCATATCGGTGGTCAATGACGGTGAAAACATCTAATCCTCAAATATATTTGGATTGAAAGGATGTATTCCAGTTTTCTTGAAGGCGGAAAACAAAAGATAATGATACCGTTCGATTTGGCAAACTCCGGAGCTTCAAGTCCTTTGTGACTACTATGTCCGTCTAGTAGTAATAAAACCCTGTTATCGTTGGAAGCCTTCGTATACCTTAAGAAATGCTGCAGCCATTTATAAAAAATATCAGAGGTCATCCAACCTTTTTCTTGGGCAAAAGATATGCTTCCAGGAGGCGCACCATTCATAAGTTACTCCTTCAACCTTTGTCGAGGAAAAATGTGTGCAGGAGGTATATATGTTCCAATAGCATTCATGGCACAAACAACTGTTACATGTTGACCACGCTCAGAGCTGCTGGGAGCACCCACTTGTTTACGACCCTTGGCCGCATAAATTTTTAAAGAACTCCATCGTTAAACCTGACTCGTCCATATTATATAATATGTTCTCAGGTGAAAAATTGTATTTGTCTAAAACCTCACTTAACGCAATAAAATAAGCGCGTATGTTTGGTTTATTAAAAGCCTGTGCTTTGGCCAAGGATGTGCTTTCTGGAGTTCCTGAACTCAACTGTGGATAACGCCTTAGGAAGCCTCTGATCCATCCAGCCATTTTGGTTTCGCTATTGAAGGAATGTTTATTTTATTTTTTTCGGCCACTTCAAATACGATCTCACGCAATTCCTCACTGGTTAGGCCGAAAAATAGAGTCAATAATATGGGCAACCATTTCTTTTTCCACTTGTGCAGAGAACGTTGTTCTTCGACCTCCTAAATCACCTTTGGAATTTCTTTGTTGTTCAGCATGACGTCTCCGAAGTGTTGATTTCAGAACATTGAAAGATTTGGCTGCTAATTTGAATCCCATGCTTTTATTCTCTATACTATGCAAGGCTTGCTGCATATCACGTTCCTCCCATTGTTGCCGCTTCTGGGTAGCCATTCCTATAAATATTGAAAATAATTAAATGCACTTTGTATTGCAATGATTTAGACAATGATTTAGAATAGCAGACATTTTTTCAGTTTACTCTGCCGAGGCTTTGGCACTAAAACAATGCTTATTATGGTGTACACTAAATCCAGTTCAAACAGTTGCCATAATGACAGACTCAAAATCCGTTTTACAAGCTATAGAAGGATCTCCAATAAATATTTACAATCAGGAACTAATTTTTGAAATAAGAAACTTACTATACCAATTGAAAATTGATAACAAACATATTAAGCTCATATGGGTAAAAGGTCACAGCGGTATTATAGGCAACGAGAAGGCAGATCAGGAGGCAAAACAAGCTTGTAAATTGAAAGAATACCTAAACTTTTTCTGTCAAAGTGATGTAATTGGCATGCATAAAAAATCTATTAGAATCAGATGGAGAGAAGCTTACAATAACATAAGCAAAACATCAAAAAGCTTCTACTTCCAGCTTCATACAAAGCTACCAAATAATATACCACACATAACAAAGTTTGATTATAGTAGAAAATATACAGCAACTATAACGCGACTGAAACTGAACCATGGTTGCTTTCCGGCGCACCTTCATAAATTGGGCATTCTACAATCTCCATTTTGCAACTGCGACAACGTAACGATCGGTGATACTAATCATATATTTCTAGAGTGTAAGAAAAATGAAGGGGCTATATCTAATTTATATAACTCTTTAAAGGAACATAACTTTCCTCTTCCACTGAATATTAGTTCTCTCCTGGCAGGCACAGAAAAAGCTACTTTAGATTCTATAATAAACTTCATTAAGCAAGCAAAAATAGATCTTTAACCTAGACACATTTAATAGAGAGCAATAAAAAAGTTCTGTGGCCAATAGCTTTCAGCTGAGGCCATCCCTGCTTCCACACACACACACACACACATTGCAATGATGGACCCCCCATCATAGGCTAATAAGCATATATATCCTTAAAAGCTTCTAACTCATTTATTATTTACTTCAACTCAAAACAGAATGCAGCAAACGAAGAACAACATGCAGAGCTACTCCAACGTTCGTTCGCTAAACTTCTAAGATATATATTTTTTGTACATATCCAACACAAAATTTTAGATCAAGACTTACCGAAATGGATTTTATTTTATGGCTTAGTCCCAACCATCTGCACACGTACGAAAGTTGATTCCGTGTTTCATTTTCCGTCCGTCGTGCGCATGACGTCACTCAAGACCTTTTTTGTATTGCTAAGATAGCAGTTTTGTATGTTTTTCTGTATTTACGCGTTTATTTAATTAGTCACAAAAAAAACTGTAGAGACGAAGTATGTTCCAAATGAGCTGTTCTATCCCCTGATGACATACAAATTTTGGAATTTGTAATACTTATCACTTAAGACTCTTTTTTTTACTGTGAAATTTCTCTTCGAAGTATTAAAACGCGATTTTCATGAAAACGGTGCAAGATAGAGTAAACTGATAAAGGAACTAATTTGTAGAGCACAAAATTTACTACAACACTAGTTTAGGAGGGAAATGCGAGATTAAATAAAAACGCGAAAACATTTTATTTTATTTATGCAGTTTTTATACAGGCATATTTCTTCATTCAAATAGTTTCAGAACGGTAAGTACCGGATTTCAAGATCAAATTTCATTTCCTACATAACACGTATTCTACATTTTATAAATCTTTAATAATTAACAACTCACTTATTCTTTTTCTTATTTGTTGGGAATTAAACCACAATATGTTTTTGTATTTCTTATTACCTCGTTTTTGTATTTTTTATTTCGACGTTTCGGTAGAGTTCCAGCTACCGTTGTCAAGATGAATTAGATTTTTAAACAATTTTTGGTCCTTATCAGACACAACGAAAACATTTGACAACTAGACAATCAATAATATTTTGAGCTTTGTAGTCAAATTTTATTAAGGTTCATTCACAGTAGATCATACATCTCTGGTAAATTGTAAAATAATAGTTATTTATGTAACTAGTGTGTAAAGTAGCCTTTTTTTTGACGAATGTGAATATTGAGTCGAAAAAAAGGTCTTTACACACGAATTGCATACAATATTTTTTCTACTAGCGAATATTTAATTAAAATACAAAAGTTTAATAGTAACTTAAATTTTTCTTTAGAAGAATCTTTAACGCTATTATTAATTTCTAATAAGATATATTTTTTCGTAAATACTCATGGATTTTTGGGGCAGTAAATCATTCGCAGCATTCTGTGCCACATCTAATATATTTGGTGGTGTATTTGCAAAGTAATCTGAGAGATCGTCAGAGGAATCTATCTTTATTTTTATAATCATCTAAAATAACATCATAGTTTTCTAAAAATATTCAATTCTTAAATATAAAATACAAGTGCTTACCCTAGGTATAGTCGGAAGATCTCAATTTAAATTTTAAATGTCAGATTCAATTCACAAAGAAATGTCAGTCACTCACCGCCAACTTATGCCTATTTACCGTATCATTTCCAGTACTCAATAATTATTTAACAATAATTATTAGGTTACTTTACCGAATTCTATAGGTTTCTTTCTCCAATTTATGAAAAAAACTTAGATTTAATATCCGTTTATTATACCTATATTTTTATAAGACTAGATATCTATAACTACATACATATTGGAATTTTTTCTTTACGCAATAGTGCTTAAAGTAAAACTCTTTACGCACTAGTGCGTAAAATAAAGTTTTACGCACTCGAAAATGTGTCTAAAGTACGTACTTTACACACGGTAGTAGAAAAAATATTTTATTGTTTGAAATTGTAACACTGAGATAGTCTACTAGGAATGGGATCCAGTGGAGTTTTATTGGGATAGCGCTTTTTTGCTTATTTCGTAAATGCTGTTAATAAAGCGCGTTTGTTGATACTTTTTTGTGTATAATTATTTTTGTTATCAAAATATGTATAAAAGCACTTTCTTTGATTTTTCGTCTTTCACTATTGGGCTCTTTCAATATTATTTTCGCCGAATCCCATTGAATTATTAGATTACTTTTCGAATCCTTGTGCGAATTGCACCCAAACACAGAATAACGCATTTTTAAAAGTTTTTATCGTCCATAAACGTCCACAAAATACACCAAAAGGTCTTCAAACTGATCAGAGCTCACTAAAAATCATCAAAAATACAAGAACTCTTTGGAAATAACATAGATAAACAACAATTTTAGGTCTTAAGTGACGTCACGCGTCTTATTAACGACCGCCCACTCATGTGCAACATCTTATCTTCGGTGTGTTTATATCGTGAACAACTTGTTGCACAGGCCTTATATGTCAGTTGAGCGACAGGCGCGCGATTTTCAGAAATACAAGGTGTGGGCCATCATAGGCAGGGGGCCGTCTAAGGCACACTTCCCCTACTACTTAACTTTCAATATCATTTGGATTGTATTTTTCAGCAACTTTGATCATGATGTCGCTAACTTATTTAGAATAATTCTAAAGAGCACAAAAGTTGACAAAACCCATAGCTACAAGTTTCAAAAATTGCACACTTCATTAGTTTTTATCGTAGTATGGTATTCAAGAGAAAAATTGGTTTGATATTTGATAAAACAGAGGCAGAATAATATACAGGGTCTCCCATAAAAAGAGTTAGGTTGCTGTTTTGTGACAGATTGCTACAATACTTTGTGTGATTTTTGAATGAACTTTTGAAAACTGCATTTGGCCTATTGAAACTTTGGCATAATATTTTTTCAATATCTCAAATAGCCACTGAAATAAAAGGGTCTCTTGGTAACAACCACATTTATATTTTCAATTGCAGTCAATTGAAAGTCGATCATGGAATGGTATGAACTCTTTTATATAAAATGAATGAAATCACAATAAAACCATTGGTGATTTTGTCTTCTCTAAAAATAAGGGGGAGAATATTAAGCTCGTTCAAGCAAAAACCAATAAAACTATAATATATAACATATAACATGTTAAAATGTAAGATGCATGGTTAACAACTGCTTAAAAGAACACAAATGGCCCTACTGATATATTATTATCTATGCCAAAGCAAGCTCATAATATTCCACCAAGTGAGAATAATGGTTTCGTGTCTCTTTGTAGTTACGGTTTCCTGTACCGCCCAGCGTCTTATGACATGATGAATGATCTACTTAACATCTTTATACACAAAGATCTATTTGAAACCAGTTTTTACTTAGGATGTACTAATTTCACATGGATACAGTTTCAAAGAAAATAAATTACAAAATTAAGAAATCAGATATTTAAGTAGGAAATGAAATAAGTATAGGGTTGAGTGGGAAAACTCATGAAAAATAAGGTACTAACGAAAAAAAAGTTTACGTGAAAAATGACGCATAAAATTCTAATCTTACATGTAGTATTGTATCGTAGGTCATTGATTATGTTGACTTTCTAAATATGGAAGTTGTTTTTAAACTATATGTGAATTTATTTTTCATCTTATAGTAGTACCTTACGCAATTATAGAATAAAACAAATGCTTAACAATGTTTTATATTTGTGAACAGTAAATACAGGACTACTCAAAATTATAGTAGAATACAAACATTGTCCAATTTGAAATATTTAAGATGTATTTCATTGGGCACTCCCTTTATTCAAGATGCAGTCTGCTGCTACATTTTTAGTCAGTACAGGAGAAATAATCAACTTTTATATGGTACTTTTTTCTGCATTCTCGAAATTAATGATAATAAGTGGGGTCAAAATATAATGAGAAACCCTGTACACCTACGTGTGTCTATATAATGCGGCATTATTTCCTAATTATTTGAGATGCTTTGCAAAATTAACTCAGGATTTAAATGTAACACCAATTTTATTCAAAATTTGACAATATACAAAACTTCAATTGTAGTTAATTTAATGTTTATAAGCCGTATTTCAAACATAATTGTACATGGACCAAATGAAGACGATACAGTAGGAAATAAAGATAAGTTTTGGGAAGATCTAACTATGGTTACAGAAAATGCGAAAGGAAAAATAATTATACTTGGAGATTTTAATAGCAGAGTAGGAACAAAAGATGACATTTATAGAACAGTAATAGGAAAACATGGTGAAACATTTAGGAATAATAATGGAGAGCGGATGCTGGATTTTTGCATATTACACAATTTTATTGTAACTAATACATTTTTCCAACATAAAGACATACATAAATATACACGTGTGATGGAAAGCAGAAATGAAAGGTCAATAATAGATTATATATTGGTGGAAAAAAAAAATAAAAAGGAAGTATTGGATACCAGAGTTAGAAGAGGACCAGAAATAGGAAGTGACCACTATTTACTTGTAACAAAAATAAGAGAACAAGTAGAAGTTACAAACCATAATGAACAAAAATTAGAAAGAACAATAGAATATGAATCGGTCAGATCATACAAACTTCAAAACAAAGATATGGCAGAGAAATACAAAATAGCATTATCAGGGAAGTTCTCAAATAATTATGATGTAATGAAAAATGGTAATTAAGAGGAAATGTGGGATTATTTCAAAAAAACCGTATCGGAAACCGCTGGTTGTAGCAAGAAAACTAAAAGAAAAAACAAACAGTTTGGTGGACGGACGAAATTAAAATAGAAGTAAAATTAAAAAGAGAAGCGTGGAAAATATATGTACTTAAATAACAAAACAACGGAAAACTATGATATGTACAAAGATAGGAGGAAAAATGTGAAAGAGATGGTAGCAGTAGCTAAAAGAAATCAGTGGAAAGAATTTGGCGAAAAAATGGAAAGCAATAGTAAATCAAATCGAAAACGTTATTAAGAAAGGAAAAAAAAAACGCAAGAAAAAACATGGATACAAAATAAAAAAGGAGATATACTAAGAAATGAAAACGAAGTAATTGATAGATGGAAAGAGTATTTTGAGGCATTATTAGGAGCAGACAGCAAAGTTCAGGACATTAACAAAAAAAAGGATGCAATAAAAGAAAATGAAGACATTGTAACTCTAAAAAAACTACAGGAAATAATAAATGAATTGAAAAATGGAAAATCTCCAGGAATTGATAAGTTAACAGCAGAAATGTTCAAGAATTTAGGGGAAACAGGATCAAAAATATTATTGAACATTGCGTGGAGGGAAGAACAGATTCCAGAAGATTGGAAGACAGCCTCAATAGTTCCAATAAATAAAAAGGGGGATAGACAAGACTGCAATAATTCTAGAGGAATAAATTTATTAAGTTCAGCTAGGAAAGTATACGAGAAGATTATAGACAGTAAGCTAAGACCAATGATAGAAAATACTCGCGAAGAATCGCAAAGTGGATTCAGAAGAGGTCAAAGCATCCAAGACCACATATTTACGGTGAAACAGATAATTGATAAGTTCTCACAACAAGAAAAAAAGGTATATATAGGATTCATAGACATGGAAAAAGCTTTTGACAAAGTACCAAGGGAGAAGTTATGGAAAGTACTAGAAGGAAGGGGAGTAAACTACAAAATAATAGACATAATCAAAAACATTAACAAAAATAATAGAAATTGTGTAATATACAAAAATAAAACATCAGAACCATTTTCAACATAAGAAGGATTAAGTCCATTATTATTCACAATTTTTATTGATGAACTAATTAAAAAATCGTCGACCAAAATGGCAAAACTACACGTTGGATACAGACATTTAGGAAGAGTGGATATATCAGAAGCAGCTTTTGCAGATGATTTAATAATTATGGCAGGGAAAGAGAAGGATTTACAAAAGAATATGGCAATATGGAGCACGATATCTGAAGAATTTGAAATGACAGTTAACCAAAGTAAAACCAAAGTTATGGTTATAGGACCGAAACAAAAACATTTAAATATACAGTTAGATGGAATAAAAATTGAGCAAGCTAGAAGATATAAATACTTGGGAGTAGAAATAGAAGAAAATGGAACGCAGGAAGTCGAAATTACCAATAGAGTACAAAAAACGATGAAACTTTATCACATGATGAATTCGACATTTATAAATAAAAAAGAAATTTCCAAGAAAACGAAGTTGACTGTATTCAAAACAATTTACCGGCCAATATTAACATTCGGATGTGAATCCTGGGTATTAACAAAGAGACAAAAGAGTCGAATACAAGCAGTTGAGATGAAGTATCTTAGGCGAGTTAAAGGAGTCACAAAGAAAGATAAAATAAGAAATAAGAAAATAAGAGAAGACCTTGAAATAGAATCAACACTTAAATTTATTGAAAAGAGACAATTAAGCTGGTGGGGACATTTACAATGAATGAACGATACAAGACCAGTTAAAAAAGTATGGCAATCAAAAATACAAAAAAGAACGGAAAAGGGAAGACCAAAACAAACATAGGATGGTGTTATGGTAGGCATACTGTAAGGAAATATGAAACATGGACAGAAGCAAAAACAATGGCAAGAGATGAAAAACAATGGGCTAAATTTGTACATGAATAAAATTCTATCTGGACTGGAGCATCGATGAAAAAATGGATATATATGTCTTAAGCATAATGCGATGTACCTAGTTGGAATAAGTATGATTGTAAAAGTATGCCCTACACCATATACTAGAGTAATTGGGTTTTTGATAATATATATATTTTAAACATGGGGTTAATTTCTGTAATTCCTCATTTTCAAGAAAATGTGACTACACCATTTATATTGAAGGTTCACATTTCTTGACAGATGTTTGTTTTGATTTTGACCAAATATTCCATGGCTGTTGAGTTCAACTGTGGTCAATATCGTGAATAAACATGAGCTCCAATAAGAAAACAATAATAAGCACTTTATATTGTTAGCATTAATTTAGGTGAATTTTTGGGTTTCTTGAGATGAAAAAGTATGATTCGGGAAGACAATATCCCGGAAGAAGCTAGACTATGCTCTTATCATGTGATATTATTGTTAGACCAGCTGGAAAAAATGTCTTGGAGCAGGTGAAGAGCTAGTATTATTATTTTTATTAATTATTTTGAGGAGAGTAAAGCGCAATATTTTTTATCATATTTCTCAACTTAACCATAGGATTGTTTCAGATAAACTTGCCAAACTATATATGGATGGAAGTTTTTTCTTTCATGTCACGGAATCTACACTTTGCTTCGTCGATTATTTTGAGCTTTTTCAGATGCCCTTCCAGGCGACAATGTCCCGTTAGGATCCCTTGTTAAAACTCTTAGTGTAACTTTACATTCATTTGACCTCAACGGGTTGTAGTCACCCATCAGAGTCTAAGCCCTACTAGATCTTTCCAATGGTCAGATCTCTTTTCTTCGACTTTGCCTATTTCTTCCAATATTATATTGAAGCTGATACCGCAAAAGAGTTCCGGCCCTCAAAAGGGAGTTTCAGTCCTCCTTTTTGCTACTCCATCCGCTTTTTCATTTCATTCTCTCATATTGTGTCATGGAATCCACAGTAAGGTAACTATATTGTTCTTGCCTAGTTTATTGAGTATGCTTAGGCATTCCCACACCAGTGCTTCAATGGCTGCTTGACTATCCGACATCATGATAATCTTTTGTCTACTATATCCTTTGACAATATTGAACTGGGCACACTTCCTTATGGCGTGAATTTCCTCTTGAAAGTTTTTTTTCACAAGCGCTTCCAGAGTGCTTGGTTCCAGGCTCGCACACTCCTATTCCAGTTCCTTATATTGCTTTCGAGCTGTCTGTGTACCATTGAATGGTACACAAGTTTGGTAATGGTATTTGGATCCCATTCCTTCTTGTTGCTTTACTCCGTAACGAATTTCTTTGAAGTTATCCTTTCTTATCAAACAATCTTGTGGGAATGTACCAGGTTTTCTGATCTTTTCACACTTCACACTTTCCACCACCATACGTAGTGGTGTGAGGTTGAGAATCACTTTCATATACAGGCTAGAGTATTGGAGAGGTTTTATCTCGTCTTCATCAAGCTAGTTGTACTATTCCACGCAATGGCTCCTTATGTGATTATTGGTCTTATTATGGCAGTGTACATACAGCTTAAGATTTTTTGGATACAGCCCCAATTTCTTCCTGCCTGGTTCCTGCACGCCCATATAGCCATTTCTGCTTTGTACATAATCTCGTTTCGTGTTTATTCCACAGGAGATTACAGTCTAGAGCCAAGATACTTGACTTCTTGACTTCTTCATTCAACCTCGCTTATATCAAGTTTAATGGTTTTGAGATGTAGTTTTCTTTTCTCAGTAAAGGCTATTAAGATGGTTTTAGTCAAGTCCCACTCACCCACACGATGTCACAAAGGTTTTTTCGAATTTGCCCCTGGCTGTTATACTAATTCCATTGGCATATCCTTGGCAGGATATTCCGAGGTCACTGAAACCACAAAGGAGTTCGTCCACCGTCAGGCTCCACATTAATGAGGATGCTACTCCTCCATGTGGATATTCTCTGGTTGTACAGATGGAGGCCATGTCTTTGCTCGTCCTCGTCTCCGCTTCTCTAGTAGTGAGCAGTTCCGACATCCATTTGGATGTTCTACTGTCTACACATATTCTATTTAATGGTAGCGAAGCGAGAGCAGATCATTTTTTGCTCTTTTCTGCCCTTGTGACAGAATATACTATAGTAGTCCCTTTATTGGTATCATTGACCAAAACACATTTTTTTTAAATTTGTTGTACATACATAATTATGCATCAATGTAGTTTCTCATTTTATTGATACTAACAAAATATTATGGAGCTTAGTGGAAAATTTGAATGAAATGAGAATTAACTCTTGAAGCTAGTGAAGATTAAATGGGAAATGAACTGTCTTATCCAACTGACATTGCAAATGAATTCAACCAAGCACTTTCAGATATGGGCGAAAAGTTAGCTAGACAAATTGTAAAAAACTCTTGGAAGATATATGAGAATGCTTCTTCGCACAAATAGATGTGAAATAGAGGCATCAGTTGAGAAATTGAAAATCAAAAAGGCAAGGGGTTTTGATGAGATGGATGCAGAGTTCTTTAAAGCAATTTCATCATTTATATTAGATCATCTAGTATATATTCTCAATTTGTGTATTATAGAAGAAGAGATATGGCCGAAATTCTTCAAAAAACAGTAGAAGAACCAGTATAAAAAAATGGAGACAAATGGCAAAGAAAGCAGGTAGTGAGGATTGCCGGGCAAACGAGTGGTCAAAAACGTATATTTTATGGAGTACCACAGAGGGAACAATTTTAGGTCCTGTCTTCTTTCAATCTTTATATTAATGGTCTATTTCCATTGTGCAGTGCTGGGCATATAATTGGGTTCGCTGATGATACTGCTAGCGGGTATTAATTGAAAATAGAAGCAGTTATTGATTTAAAATCAATAAAAAGCTGGTTTGATAATAAAATACTCACCATAAAGGACCCCGCACTAATCTTCTGCCAAGCCGCCCTTAAAGCACTTCAGAGCTATAGGGTGACATCTCGGCTAGTATGGGAATGCGGCGAAGAACTTAGAAGACTGGCGACTCGGAACAGTGTAACACTGGAGTGGGTACCAGGTCATAAAGGAATCGCAGGCAATGAAAAAGCTGACGAACTCGCAAGAGTAGGATCGTCAACTCTGATGAACGGAACCGAACCTGCTGTGGGCATCCCCAGATGCTTAACCAGGTCATGGTTAAAAGGGTGGTTGAAAGAACAACACAAAAAATACTGAAAGAATACGACTGGGCAAATACATGGGAAGAAATTCATAAAAGAATCATCAGAAAAAGTAGCGAAAGAACTGCTCTCAATGAGCAGGAACAAACTGCGCACCACTACGGGGCTACTTACGGGACACTTTCCCACAAAGGAGCACCTAAACAAAATAGGGCTGTACAACGGAGACCTTACATGCAGAAGATGCAAAAAGGATACCGAAACAGCTCTGCATATACTATGCAACTGTGAGTCGCTGGACCACAGAAGGCAGAAACTTTATGGTAGAACCCAAATGACTCCAGAAGACTACAATCAACCAGCTAAGAACCTGTATGAGCTAATACAGGGAACGGATTGGCTGAATAGGTTGTAGTCAGAACACTAGGAGTATCCACAATAAGCCCAGGAGGCTGAGGTGGTACCGGCGAAAGGACGGCTCCGAAGAGAGAAAAAAAAAATCTTCTGGAAAACCGATTTCGGTGGAAATGGCTGAAATTTCCATATGATATAGCCCATGCCATCTTAAACAGAAGTTACCATCACGTCAACTCTCTGAGTGCCGGCGTTTGGATTCTACGGGGGCCAAAGTTTGATATTTTGACAATTTTTCAAAAAGTCGAAAAATATTAACCGAAGATTCAATCATTGTAATAGGAGATTTTTCCGGTTATCCAGGAATAAACGAATATTAATAATGTAACTTATTGTATGATTGTTTATAATTTAAATTTATTAAATAGCTCTTTTCGTATATCAATTTCATTTAAACAATATTACAACTTGTTCTAAATCACAGCCTTAGAACATTAAATTTAAGGTTATATTATAGGATTAAATGTTATAGACATACGCTTTTCATGTGTTCTCTATGGTGATAGAAATACATCGGCGCATCAATTTTTATTAAAACTATAAAGAACAATCTTCATTAAAAATTGATAGATTTTGTGTTTTATTATTAAATTAAAATTTAATAATAAAATAAATTATATAATTCTCATTCGTATTATATAATAAAAGGGATTTTTTTTATTTGGCGCCAGAACCCGAAGAGAGTAGGAGTTTTCATGTTCCCGCATAGTGAGTTAGCTTAAAAAGGGGTAAGTTAAAGGTTGAGAATAAAAATAATTAAATTACTTATGAAATTTAAACACATATAAATTAAAAACGAAATACTGATATTTTTGGAGAAACATTTTTTTTTGGACTAGCTGCAGCCTTTATATATTCATGAATCCTTATTTCCGATATTTTGCCATTGAAATGTGACGAAGTTTGTCTAGGAAACAATATTATTTTCCGTTACAAAGGAATAATTGATTATTGGAGAAATCTATGATACTTTCAACACCCTGTATAATTCAAGCCGTCGCATTCATAAGGTAGGAACTGTGGAACTTTTTGATCCAGAAATACTCATCTGCATTATGACAAAAAATTAAAAAAATTCACGGATGACTTTAAAAATTATTTCAAAATTATTCCGCAGCATCCCTTCTACATATTTTTTGGATCATTGACGGAACTTTATTTGGATTCAGATTGATAAGCACAGACGTTGACTTCACTTTCACCTCTCGAAAAATTGGACGGAATGATAATAACGATTGAGGGGTTCAGCCTTTTTACTTTTCGAAATACTAGGTGCTAAAATTATGGTAAATTGAATGTTTCAATTTGATAACATTAAAATAGATGAATAAATTGATTTGACTTTTGGTGGGTTGTTTTTAAATGTGAAAGGGCATATTTTAATGGGAAAATGTTTCAATTCTTGATCCAGTGGTGCATATTTGAAAGAATATGTTAGCTTTCCCTTCTCATTTTCACGCCAATTTCACGCTATTTTCATTTTATTTTGTATTTCTCGATGGTTCTCACGTGAAAGACATCCAACCCTCACATATCCAAAAATTTCCAGTTTTCAAGATATTTAATGTTTTCATAAAGTTTGCAAAATCACTTTTCAATATTGAAATGAAAAAAATCTTTTTCTTGTATTTTTTTTTTTCAATAATCACCAAACTACTGATAGTCAGATAATGTAACAGGAACTAATTTGTGAAACATCAAACACTATCAAATCAATTTATTCAGCCATTTTCAAGTTAT
This sequence comes from Galerucella pusilla, assembly GCA_910591695.1. NCBI lineage: Eukaryota > Metazoa > Arthropoda > Insecta > Coleoptera > Chrysomelidae > Galerucella > Galerucella pusilla. The sequence continues at coordinate 32,660 of CAJUYI010002322.1, forward strand.
CGAATCAAAACATTTAATTTTTCATAACTTTAACACCCCGTATTTCGAAAAATCAGCTGAATATATTGGTAAGAGCTGATTACACGGAGGAATACACTTTTTCGAAATTCAAAATATATTTTTATCGCCCAGTATCTTCCAAATATTTAAATTTGAATAGTTGGTTCGAATGCAAAATATGATCGCCCTCTCATGTACCTACTGTAAGTAATAGCAATAACATGGATCTGCAGGAAAACGAATATTTTTTCGAAAAAAAATCGCTAAAAATTGCCAAAAATAAATTTCAACCCTCTGTATACCCACCAGTGTTGATTTATAGAAACTTTAGTCGCTTGCTCCTTTTAATGCACATATTGTGGACTATTTCAATATAAAAATTCAGATCGATTGCAATGAAAAAGAAATTCCGAATTTTTTGAAAAATCGTCAAAATACCAAACTATCATCGTATTATCATTAAAGTGAAATTTTCACCTTGAATACGTGATACAAAAACCTAAATTCATTCTCTATAAATTGAAATATCTTACAAAGTGCATAACTGCTAGATGGCATGGAGGAGTGCTCTAAACACTCAAATTTATTTATCAAAAATTATTCAAAAAAGATTTTTGAAAATCATTATGTTTAATCCTCGTACCTATTCTTTAGATCGATTATATAGGTAAAGTAGAATCGGAGACGAGGATATGGCTGTCCTCAAGAAGAAGTCGATGA
>CAJUYI010002323.1:0-33377 GCA_910591695.1 Galerucella pusilla
GCAGAGATTTCTAATGGTTCACAATGATATTTTCCAGTTTCAAAAACCATAATAATTGTCATAATTTATTGAAGGAAAGATCTCTGCCATAACAGTTGACGATGTTTGTTTTTGTGAACACCTACATAACTGTTGGCATAAATTTCCAATATAAATCTAATATTTATCCAAAACAAAACTTCATTACATTCTCACGAGAGATGTTCAACTGCGCATGATCATTCAAAGCATTGAAAGCCATTTCTGGACTAAACGACTGCTTCTTTATATCGCTTTGAGAGCCAATGTTGGCAATCAAATCTAATAAAATGTTCTTTTGGTGCCAATGTATGGCTATTCAGGCCTACAGGTTGAATTGCTAATAAGCTATCAAATCTACTTTAATGCCAAACCGCGCGCTCCCTTTAGGCAGCGATTACGTAATGAATGCTACATGTAGAAGCTTTAGTGGACGGTTTCAATTGCCTATTAGCTTCAAGAGTGACACAAAAGTCGATTTTAAATCTACTTCGATGCTTGTTGTGTTACTTGGGAAGTTATTCCTAAGTATTTGAATTCTTTTACTTGTTCTATTTGTACATTATCTATTTTAATTTCTGTGTTGATCTTCTGATTTCCTATTACGAGTATTTTGGTTTTATTTTCATTGATTTTCATTCCTTCTTCTTCCATAACATCTTTCCATATGTTCAAGTTTTCTTGTAATCGGTTTTCACTTCCTGCTATTAGCACCACATCATCTGCAAAAACTCCTTCGGCTATCTCTACTCTTTCTAAATTTTTATACCCAACGAACATTTTCTTCACCTTCTGTTCGCTTTTTTTAATAATACTGTCCATATGTATATTAAATAGTGTTGGGCTCAGTCCCCCTCCTTGTCTTAATCCTTTGTTGGTTCCAAATCCTGTTGATTTTATGTTGTTTTTTATGATAAAATTTGTGTTTGTTCCATATATATCTTGAATAATTCCAATTATTTTTTTGTGTATTCCCTTTTCTTTCAGCCCCTTCCATACTTTTCCCCTAGGTACAGTATATCAATCGCTTTTTCGAGATCTATGAACGCTAGATATGTGTTTATATTTTCTGATTGTCTCTTCTCTTCTAATTGTTTTATTCTGAATATGTGATCCTGCGTACTTCTTCCTGGTCTGAATCCACTTTGTGCCTCTGAAAGCTGATTTTCTAGAATTGGTTTATACAAATCAATACCTAATTTCAGTAAACTGGCAGCTTGATGTTGATAAAATACAATGCTTATAACGCTTTAGAAACCGGTCAAAGTTATCCATAATTTCATACGGAAAGTATCGAATTGAATAAAGAATCTATTCCACGGGGGGCGAGGAAAAATCTTGTAGACTAGCCTTTATTGCCAGCCCTCGCTATAGCTCAGACGTAAAATCGTTCTTGACAAGTAAATGTTACTAAAATCCTTTGAAGTATGAATAACTATTCAAAGTTCGCCTAAAAGATAGGACACATATTGTTATTGTGATAGTTAAGTGTGACATTCTATCAATTTGACTACAATTAAAGCAGTTCCAACCAAAAAGTGACACTCCAATTATTCCAAAACCTCTTATTGAATAGTTTTAAACAAGCTGCTCTCTCAGATTATCGTTACAGCTTAAGAAACGACACTGTTTTCTCGGTATTCAACGGATTAATTGTAATGTTTACCAACTGCATAGTACGCCATTGTTAAATTCCGCTACTATCTATTACCGGTTGCCTTTGTCAGCTTTAATACCTCCTTAACGCCAAGCAATGTGGTTTACTTTTATTCACTGGCATTTCTCTGTTTATGTTCGAGTTCGTTTTTGTTCTAGAACGTCGAGTTTTCCACTCACATTGTTCTTTCCAGTAGCCATTTTAATAATGCTGCCCATACGAAGTAATACGTTTCAAATGGAATTATGACATTGTTCCTTTATCATGCTGAATTGTCTTAGCATAAAAGTGTGCATAAGCGAGTGAAAGCCGAAGTCTTGTAAAAAGAATGAAACCGAGCCGGCTGCGAAGACAATGAGTCTGAGTTTGTCAATGTAGCGAAATTATTATTCTTTTTGCATTTGGACTGATAATGCTTTATTCTCTCACTCAAAACGCCGGCTCATATTCAAAATATTCTTTAGCATCATTAACAAAACGTATAAGTAGGTCAAAAATAAACTTTTCGTTTTTTGCCAGAAGTGAACATAAATTAACAGGCATGGGAAAGTTGTAGGCTATGAGAGAATTATAAAGTTCTGTTCTTTCTGTCAGTCGCTCCTTACATGCAAAAAAAAAATATGATTGAGATCAGCTATTGATGTATTATCGCAGGTACTAAAAAGTGTGTTGAAAATACCTATTTTGTGTAGATGAGCCCGAAAACGTCCATGATTCACTTTTAAACGTGTGAGAATTCCCTGATGTCTTTTGCTATAATCTAAGTTTAAGAGGTTACTTTCACTGGGAAGTTGCGGATATAAATGGAAATACTGATTGCTGTTTGTTTTCGCAATATTTTGATAATAGTTTTTCCAACGTGTGTGGGCTAATTCTTTGTGGCTATTTATTAAGTCCGAAAATGATTGGGTTTTAGTTAACTTAGATATTCTACATGCCGCTTTTGCTTCGTAGTCCACTCTTTCATTTCCATCTAGCCCGCAATGTCCTTTCACCCAGATAAGATGAATTTTCTTCCCACTATTTTCCAAGTCATATAGCAACCGCTTAATTTCAAAAATAAGATGTTGCCTGAAACATTTTGATGGAGAACTCTCTATTGCTTGAATAGATGAGGCTTTTACTTGATGTAGATCCATAGTAAGTTATGAAATCAAACAATTTTATTTTGTAAAATCTACATTGTAATTACAATGTAGATTTTACAAAATAAAATTGTTTGATTTCATAACTCTCTATTGCTTGTAAAACAGATTTAGAATCCGACATGATGGCCACGTTTTGAAATGAATTTAAACTACACCAGTGTAAAGATTATCTCACAGCTAGTGCTTCAGCTGTATATACTGAAAAATTATCTGAAATTTTAAATCGTTTGACTAAGTCCAAGTCAGAAACAAAAATAGCTTCTCCGGTCCCGTCATCATTTTTTGACCTATCTGTAAAAATTTTTATCACATCCTGATTCATGATAGCCAATGTGGTTTTCAAGATAAATTCATTTAAACTAGGTAAGTCTGAATATGACGGGCATATGACTGTTGGTCGGAATATCAATGAACCATAATTATACTCGTATATTGGGAAAATAGATTGGTTGTTAATAAGACTAATATCTGAGATGGTATTTAAAAGGTGGGGAGTTTTTTATTCTCCAGTAAGGAAGAGAGAGGTTGCAAGAGTTTATATGAGCGATTTTCGAGACCATGGATGTGTTAAACGATCGGTATTTTATCAACTGCTTTTCAGCTGAAAATTGTCTTCGAATCATCAGCGGAGGTTCCTGCATTTCTGCCAATACTGCTTGATTGGGTGATGACAACATAGCTCCCAAACAAATTTTCAGAGATCTATATTGGATTCTATCGATAGTTATCAAATTTGATTTTGATGAAGAACCGTACAAGGTACATCCGTAGTCCAAAATCGAACGTATGTAAGACCTGTAGAACATAAGTGAAACTGAACTATCCACTCCCCAATTTTTTTTAAACACTGCGGAGCAGATTAATTCTCTTCCCACATTTTTTTGCATACTAAATGTGACTGATCCAAAGCAACTTTTTATCCAATATTATCCCCAAGTATTTGAATTCTTCAACAAAAGGGATTTGTTGTTCTCCTATAGTAAGGGCCCTAGTTGTTTTAAGACGGTGTCTTGAAAAACAAACCAAAGCAGATTTTTCGTATGAAATGGAGAAGCCGTTGTCAGAGAACCATCCATGCAGCACAGGCATAAACATCCTCAAGTCCTCAACACATTGCTCGAAGGAACTCGAAAGAACTCCTGATGAATTATCTCTTGTAAATTCATCATCATCATAATCAATTTCAATGATTATAATATGCAGTAAAAAATTTAAGCAGTTTCTTAGACGCTGCTATTAAATCGATGAATATTTTTGTTGTTCATGAGTTTTTTGAGCCTATAGTAGTGCATTGTCAGGAGCCCTACCAATCCTAGATGTCAGTATATCGTAGCACTGTTTATTCGATGGACTGTTTGGCCTGCCTCATTCCAAATGCGTTCTTCCAACATTCTTGAGACTTATTCCTTGTCCAAGTATTGTTGATTGTTTTTGGGGCTCTTCCTCTGTACCACAGAAAGGTTTTGGATCAATGGAAACAGGTCGTGCTCTTTCTCGTGCTGGTGATCTAAGTGGCCTGCTTGCCATTCTAAGGGTAGTTTATTTAACCAGTTATATATGGCTTATAAAATTTATTCCAGTAAATAAAGGAAAAAAGTTAACATTAATTACGCCCTATTTTCATCTTCCGGTTGGAAGTTGCATTTGGTACCTCATTAAACATGAGACAAAGTTCTGCATGAAAACGCGTGCGAGGGCGGAGAAAATGGCCCCAAAAGACCAGAAAAATATGGCAGTTAGAGATTTTTGGTTCGGGTAAAAATTAAAGTTCAGTTGTTTCTACAAAAATGGTCCTCATGATTTTTCTCGAAAATTTGACCGGTTTCGAGAAAAACGGCACCAAGCGCTCCTCGAATAATGAGCTTCTGTACTGTATGCCGGAGAGCACAGTCCGTGTATTTACACATCAGCAGGGGGACAAATTATTTAATAACTTTGTGAAAAATGCATATTTCCTCATAACTCAAAATTCATGTGAAAGAGAAATTCTGCTGCTATCATACCCTGTGAATTGAGTCACGCTTGACTCTTTTGGCCATATCGGAACACGGGTCAAACTTTCTGCTCCCGGGCAATTTTTACCTCGCCAGGAATTTGTTCCTATTTTTTTTGTATTGCACTAATTTACTCAAAATTCTCTTGATTATGGGTCCTCATGAGGTCCTTTGTCATCCCTGAAATTTGTATACCCTAATTTTTTTTTAATTTTCATTCAATCGTTGTTTATTGAATCCCAATTACTTTTTTTAACGAAGTCGTCCATTTTTCAATGAAATTAGAAAACGCGGGCTCAAGGAAAAAACGCACTTTTTTGGTGGTTTTTTTTCTCCCTGCTCTTTATTTCCAACATTTTAACACCTTAACTGGTGTAACGAGGAAATTCCCACCTTTCCATCGATGTATATAAGTCATACCTTTGATACCCCGGGGAAAAACCAGTATATCTAAATGTATACGCTATAATTTATCACTTCCGTTCCTCCGTCGTTCGCCGCGCGTGTTCTCTACGTGGCGCTCGTGTCGTCTGCTCATCTATTTGTGGTTCGTGTGAGTCACGCCAGTGTTCGAATTATAAATACAGCGATAATATGTTATCCCAAGAGGTAGAATTAGAGGAAACTGTAGGCTCAGAAGAAGTTGTTGACGGGGTAGAGCTAGAGGGAGCTCTGGACCCAGAAGAAGTTCTTGACCAAGAATCAGATGATGACTGGTGACGAACAGATTTATGTCATAATTGCAATGTATTTTTATATACTTTTTTCATCAATTCACGGACAATTGACCCGCGAATCTCTTGTACTTTTGTTAAACATTTTCTATGTAATATTTTAATCTATAATGTATTATTCATGTATCATTATATTGGGTTCTCCCGTTGATAAATAAATAAATAAATAAATAACCTGAACCGAAAATCTCTAACTGCCATATTTTAGGAGATATTGGCTGAAAACCTATTTTCCTGGTCGTTTGGGGCCATTTTCTCCGCCCTCGCACGCGTTTTCATGCAGAACTTTGTCTCATGTTTAATGATGTACCAAATGCAACTTACAACCGGAAGATGAAAACAGGGCGTCATTAATGTTAACTTTGCTTTTTTTCCTCCTTCATTTACTGGACTAATTGCCGCATGTAATAAGGCAATGATTTCTCCTCGCTAAATGTAGGATTTAGAAAACAGTATAGGGGTGATTTAAACTGACAACCACGACGTAGAATTTCAATTTCAATTGCACCAAGGAGCCCAACGCTCTTACATAATCTACTTTCTACAGGCAGCAAACGAATTTTCTTAGTATCCAAAAATTTAGACAAGGGATACTCCATCCGGATTGTTAATAACCCTGATTGATACAATTTAAGTTGAACAGCTGTTAATTTTTTATTTAAACAAGTTACTGTATCGTCTCTCAACTGAAGATTCCACAAATAATAAATTTGAGGCTACAAATGAAGTTTGGAAATAAATTTTGTACTCGACTAGAACCTCATTTTTGGTCACTCTGTATGCTACGAAAAAATATGGGTTCGAAAAGGGTGCTTAATTCCTTCAAAAACATACAAAAAACAGAAGGAATTATTGCCTCCACCCAGCTTTTATTACCCATTGCAATTTAACATGCAATAAATTCAATGAGAATGCATTCAGCAGATTTAGAGCGTCGTAAAAAAAATTCATTTAAATGTTCAACTCCTCAACACCTCAAACATATTTTTGTAACATCCTGTATAGATACTCCCAATTGCAAATTCTCCATTTTTTGAGAAAATCATGTTACCTAATGGTGAAACCGAGTTAATCGTGAATTTCTCTCTAATTATAACAGACTGGAACTGATGCTACGTGCTCAGAATTGTGTGCTACACACATGGCCCTCCGTGGTAGCTTTAAATTAGATTTTCCCCCTAATCCGCAGTTTATTCCGCTTATGACTAAACATGTAACCGTTGCGTTTATTTGGCTTCAATATATTTGAATTATCATAGATAGTCCTTTGTTTATTTAATCAATGAATATTTTAGAAAGAACTATCATTATTGCAACTGAAAAGCTACGAATGGGAGTTCCATGTTCTTGTCTAGCGATATGCATAACCATTACGAGATTTGGGAAGAATGTCATTCAATGATACACAGACGGCCCAAAAGCAATAGGAAAATCAGGGATAGGAGTGTACGAGCTATAAACCAAGCACTCTGAAAGCTTGGGAAAAACCTTATGTATCTTTCAAGCAGAAATTCACGTCATAAGAAAGTGTGCCCAGTTCAATATTGATAAAGGATTATCATAATGTCGGATAGTCAAGCAACTATTGAAGCACTAAGCTCTGGTGTACTCTGTTCCAAAATGGTGTGAGAATGTCCAGTTAATCTCAATAGTGGACTCCAGGGCACACTGGAATAGAAGGAAATGGCATATCAGGTGAACTAGCAAAGAAGTATCAGCTCCAATGTAATATTGGAAAAAATAAACGAAAGAAAAACATAGAACAGGTTTTCAACCGGGATCTTAACGGGACATTGTCGCAACTGAAAAAGCTCTAAATAGTGGAGAAATGATAATGTAGTTTCTGTAGCATAGAAGAAAAAACCTCCGTTCATATACTTGCAGACTGCACAGAAATTCAGAATCCTAGGGCACAGTACTCGAGAGACTATTGGATAGAATAGGGACATTTACCTAAGATAAAGCCTATGGATATCATAAAATTCCTCCGGTAAATGGGACTTAAAGAGCTACTAGTGTCTGAGACTTTTGTCAAGAAATAAGTAGAAGTAAGGTGGCAAAATAGATCTTTGAGGTTTCAGTGAATATCACTCCAGAATACATACAAGTCAATCACAATAAAGGTTTAGTCAAAATATTACACATCAGGTAGGCATTACATCAAATGTAATTGGTCATTCTGACGATGATATATATTGGAATATCGAAATAACTATCAATAAATCCTTAGAATTAATATAAGAAACGGATAGTAGAGTAGGTAATATAAGTAAATGAGGGTACAAATAGTAAATTCAAAGTTTACCTAAATTATTTTGTGAGTAATAAGGAATCGCAACAAAACAAGACATTTTCGGAAACACTCCTGGCGATACTTGACGTTTCTGGTCTCGTTGAAATATATTTCATGAAATATAAAATTCAATCACCATCTGTGAAATATTTGATTTAAAAAAATCTATTTTTTGTATTATTTTCGAAAGAAATAACATTTTAATTGAAATTGGATGTTAACAAAAATTTTTGGCATTGTTCCATTGACATAGTATTTTTAACAGCTGCATACAAAGAAAATTTCAAGTTTCATTCATTAATTCGTGTTATTTATATTAAAACATACTGATATTATCACTAGATTCTTGTCTTATAGAGATATTAGGAGCGATAAACTGAGTGGAAGACTAATTTTTTCCAGAATTGAAGAGAGTCGAGATTATGCAAAATCTTGTCCCATCTCGTCTCGTACAAAGCACTAGTAGAGAGACAAGTTTCTTATCGAATGGAAACATAGTACAAATATAATAAATTCCACCCTAACTTTTTTTAATGTTGGTGAACATGACAGGTTAAAGGTATCTACACTTCACATCATTGATTTCCCAGTGATTTTTTTCTCCAAAAATTAAAGTAAGAATATTTTCATGCTTCATTAATTCCCCAAACGATCAACTTGTTTACTATATTCAACTTTCTCGGTATATACTTTTTGATTTGATCCTTTGAGCTTTTCCAATCAACGCTCAATATTATCTGAAACAGTCACATCATCTATATAACCGTTTTTCCTCTATCTTTCTCAAAACTCTAATTGAAAAAGTTTTTATTTTTCATCTTTCTTTCAAGAAAGGTTAATGAAAAGTGCTTATGAAAGCGGCGGCACTATCTCATCAATCAAGCATGTTATCGAAAATTGTATTGTGTTTCACTCGTAAAATGTGTCAAAACTGTCTGGAATATATTTTTATAATAGGTGGATGGCATTTTTTTCAAGAAAACTAGGTCGAAGCATGTCACTGTTGTAGTGCGGCAACTCAGTTGAGACCGCACAATTTATTTTCACATACATTTATAATTGAAAAATTAATGGAAAAAAGGTTTTTAATAAGTTATATCACAGTTTTCTGTAATATTGTCGTACTTAATAAAGCGCGTTACCAATATATATCGTGAAATAATAATTATTCTCACGCTTTATAGGTTTTGAAATAGTATATTAAAGTATATCTAAGTGGATATTAAGGTCTTTAAAACACGCGCGAGTGTTTTAAAGAGCGAGTGTTTTAAAGACGAGTTACCCACGAATACTTTACGCTATTTTTTTATTGGTGCACTTTGAAATTATAAATACTGGTCTATAACTACTACAATAACAAGAAATGGAAATCATAGGTGGAAATAAGAACTAAATGTCAAATGGTTGAATTCGTGATGTATATGATGTATACCTTGCGTTGTCATGGAAATGAGAAAAGCATAAACTAATTTGTATTTTGATGGAAATTCAACCTCATTGAGTTCTGTGAATGTCAATAGTATTAATTTAAATACCATTTCCCAAGATTTAGAAAATCGAAATATTAATATTTCAAACAATACCAACGGCACTTTCCATTTCAATTTATAAATTTGACATTGTTAAATATTGTTCGAATAAAAGTTTTGACGTTACAAACTACTCCTGTCAGATCAATAATAAAAAAATTGTCATTTAGAGATGATTTAGAGATTTAGACCATAGATTTAGACTTCGTTTCTCGAGTTGTTGATGTTGCCACGGTAACTTTAAAACACCCGTGTGTTTTAAAGTTCGATTTAATCACGCTGAGGCGTGCTTTAAATAGGTAAAATGGGTCACCAATAAAAAGAATATTTACTTTTATACTTCCGTTACTGGAAGACGTATTGATTGTAATTTTGGAGTATTCTGCAGTCCGTGATTATAGGCTTTGAGCTCGGGGACGGAGAACTTCTACCTTGTACTGATGAGGCGCAAATACGCCGAGCCAACCCCGTTTGACTTTGAAGTGTAATTTAATATTCGTCGGTTATAGCCCGGGAAGTAGTTATTGCTTCTTAGATGAACGGTCAGTGTCTATGAGAAATATATTTTCAAACTTAACAAGTTTTTTTTATTCGTTATTCAACGTCGGTCGATTTCTGCGATTCAAACTAAAAGTTTTCCAAACCCTCCAGTGTTCCAGCCAATGACAAGGTTCTTTATCAAGCCCAACATCCATGGACTATGGACCTCGGACTGCGAGTTGTGATATACTACTACTCTACGTCGGTTTTTTGTCAAAGTACAAACCTCGCTCGACACTGATTCACTCAATTGTCGCATTAGGGGCGTTCCACTACACACACTTCATACCTATACCACACTCTAGAAAAATACTCACATTCTTTTCTAGTTTGTGTCTCAAAGCAATTGAATAAGCCATGAACAGCGATAGGCAACAACCCATATCCGTAACTAGCCAAACTTTAACCCATGCTCAATTCCTTAAAAGATGGGATGGAATCAAAGGATGCAGTCTTGCCAGGATCACCCTGGGCGACCCTGGGAAGCTAGCGTCGAAGAAATATTTGGAGATGACCTGGAAAAACCTACGCTTAACAGTAGGATTTCTGACTGGCCACTGTCAACTAAGGAAACACCTCCATACTATGGAGCTAGTGGACACACCTCTATGCAGGATGTGTGAACAGGAAGATGAAACTGTCAGGCATGTCTTATGCGAGTGTCCGGAGTTATCGTCAATAAGATAGTGTGGGTTCGGTGAGTCTTGGCCTATACCTGCCGATATAAAGGAGATGTCTCCCAGTGACATGCCTACCTTCCTGGGAAGAACAGGATGGACGATGACCTGGGAGAACAACTCCTTGGGATGATGTACAATGGGTTACATGTGGCCTAAATGCTGTGAGCCTACACTCACCCTCTCTACAGATACAGATACAGAACCTATAGCCGTTCCTTCATACTGTATAACAATAAAGCATATTCTCTATCTATCATTGTTGAGCCCTTTGACTTGATTTAGCGATATTAAGTGATGCTGAAGGCAATGCTTATTATAATATTAGTTAACGTTCAATATGTTTGTTGTTGTAACAAAATAAAAAAAAAAGCCGCTGCGATTACGCTACTGGTATTAGTGGTTCTAGTTGCGATATACAGTTTTTATTTTGGATTCGACAATGTTCTCACACATCTAACCATGCATAGGAATTCGTTTGGCCATGTAACCATCAACCATCCGTACGCGGTTTTACAACATCCCTACGGATTCCCGTTCAGCGTCCGTAACGAACATGTGGATGAACACGCCCAGAATGCTTTTATCGTGATTAACTCATTCCCAGTTTTATAATTATACAAAAAAAAATGTTGCACAATCCAGATTTTAATTAAATATCAGCCATACCATTCAATATTCATTAACTTTTCATTTAAATCGAACGCACTGGAATGTAATTGTTTATTTTGTGAATAGAAGTTTGTTAATAATTACAACAATTTGTTGATTACTGGATGTTTATGGAGAATAATAGAATTCCTGACAACATTAAAACAATTCAGTTTCCGCAAATTCTAAACTGGAAGCCTTTAATCTAAGAGGGCCATTAATAAAGATTTGAATTAAAGTTAATTTACAAGCGAAGTGAAGATTATTGATTGCGTCGATGCAAAACATACAACTCCAGGCCAGGATAATCCTTTCGACAAGGATAGGACACTTCAGACCAATGCAAATGCTATTGATTACGTCCAAATTGACGATCTAAACCAGAGTCCTATAAGGTAAATCCCTTATTAAATAGATCCCATCCTTCCGCAGAAACCTACTTCAAACATTACAAATTTAATTGCGTTTTAAGGGAGTTTCGATGAAAAGAGGTATCCTCAGAAACTGTTTATTTTCGAAAACTGAGAAATTAGGAAGTTGATGTAAAAACACCACTAAATCAGAATTGAGCTTAGGAAATACATCAAATGATTTCGACCTTTATGCTTCAATACTGAACTTATCTATCTAACTTTTATAAAGCTCAGCGTAGGAAACTCACGATGGAACATCTCAAAACTCATCTAGCCCCATTCATTTTTATCAAAAAGTTTCTCCTAAAGGAACTGAAGCCATTTGAAAATGACGTTGCTAGTCAGTTTCTCAAGCATATCTCAAAAAACCGCTACCTACAAATTTCAAACTTGCTACATTTCACAACCCTTCGGTGATAAAAAGTTTTCCCAGTGTGGAGATTAACAAACCCATTTCCCATTAGACTATTCTGCATCTGCAAGCTCAGTATATCGAAACATAATTTGAGCTGGTTTGTTTGCGTTTATTGTAGGGTTCTATAACCGGAAGTAACATCCAATTACACCTTCTCGAGTTGCTGATGTAATTACAGCCATTAAATATACTAGTAGATGTGATCCGCAGGTAACTTGTCTATTGACATTTAATTAATAGAGAAAGTAGGAAGGAGAACGACACGAAATATACTAAAGATTGAATGAGTTGATGCAATAATGACGAAGTCAATTTTAAATATATACCCATGTCATGTTCGGTGCTCAGTCGAACGACGTTTTCTAATTTCGGATGAAGAGAAATGAATGATGAGCTGGACTGAAAATGGTTTATTTATAATTGAAATTGCTCAAATATTGATATTATACCCTCTACATGTCTTATTAAAATGGTAGTTGATAATAATGAGTATCATTCTCTCCAATATTTAGCCATACATGAATTTGAAAACTATGCAAATTTGTAATTTTAAACGCAACCACGATTTTGCATGAAATCCCTTACAAACCACCTGAGACTGTGTTTATTTATACTGTAAGCATTTCATCCTGATAACAAGAGATATTTCAAACTTCAACCTCTGGAAAAAGATGAAATACGTCTCTTCTCAATCCCAATAGGACTTATTAACTTAGTTATTGCCCTGTTTGTTGTTTGTTTGGGTCAAATTTGATAATCAAAATTTTGATGAAATGGAACAATTTGACTTCTTAAAATCTACATTATATTAAAATTAAAGTTGTGACGCGTTTCACTAACACAGTAGCTTTCTCAAACGAATGGAGGTATGATGAAAAATTTTTCTTCACGACTAAATAATAACGCACAAATTATTTTTACATATTTAGCTGCATTTTGATATAAATTCTTCACACCAGTGAATAATGAAAAGAATTCACTCTCGTTAGCCTATCACACTCTATTATTATCAGAATTCACGCTAAAATGAATTAAAATGAATGAAGCAAATCGTCTCTTTAAAACGTCAAATACCTAAGAACGCAAATCGCTTCTGGCAGCGCGTCAGTTGAAACGTCAAAATAATTATAAAATCATAATTTTACGTATTATAAGAGAAAAAAATGGACAACAGTAGCGATAGTGAATATGTACGCCTCCCGGAATTAATTTCATTTATAAATGTAAGGGTTCCGATTAAAAATATGAGTTACGTACCCATAAATATTTACTCTTTACATTTTTATAAATTTGCTCTATAGCCTAGTGGTGGTTGACTATGGCGCGGACGATCGAGGTTCGATCCTCACTGGAAGTTTTTTTCTTTTTAGTCGTGGAGAAAGTATAGTCTTCTACTTGTGTAGAATCGCTATTATTCACTTGGATGATTCCAAAACTCACTCGCTGCGCTCCCTTGTTTTGGAAACTTCATTCGCGTGAATAATAGCCATCATTCTGCACTCGTTGAAGAATATACTATTAATATATACAGTGCCTCAATACTGAATTTTATTGATAATAAAATTATAATCTATTTACATGGAAATAAAAAGCAAAAAGTGTCTCAATATAGGATTTGACACGTAACTCATTATAGCAAATTCAATTTTGAATTGAATCGTGTAGACTAGAACCTTGTAACATATCAAATTCCTGAGATATTGGACAAAATGTCTGATGTCAAAAATCAGTCTTCAAAAATTTCAATCCGCTATAACTTCTAATATACAGTTCTGCTGGAATTTTTATGCTGATTTTCGGATTCTACGGGTTCGAATTGGTAGAGTCCCGTTCTCAAAAGTAGCCGAAAACCCGCGGATATACGTCATAATCGATGACGCACACCAAGAAGGGTATTATTTTAACTATATTTCCAGCTTTGGCTTATCGGCAATATCATGTTTTACTTCTATGCTCTGGTTCTATAAGCTTCAAAGTATTTTTTCTACTCTTTTGCTTAAATTTGATCATTAGATATGCAGAAACTGTATTGTTCCACGATCACCACGGGATTATTCGCAAATTCTGAAATAAAATTTGATTACAGAATGCTGGAATTCTCTCTCTTGAGATTGAAGAAATATTCTACAACACGACTCTCAAGGTGGCGCCACCCGTACAAATAGAGGGCGCCATGGATCAGTTTCCCATCTATAAGTATTTTTTTATCTATGGATGAAACCGCGGAGCACATACTCTGTGAGTGCGAGTCCCTAGCAAGGGTGCGGTTTCACATACTCGGAGAAGAAAAACCGAGGGCAGAGAGCAGAGGGCTACGCAAGGAGGGCGGCATCCAGGCTAATAAGTCTAATAAAAACAATAAAGCTAAATATCGAGATCTAAATATAGGGAGGACCACAATAGATCTGCAAAGTGAGATAGGACAAAGAGTCACTCCAATTCTAATCTATTCTACCTAAATGTAAGTCGTTTCGAATGAGCGGATTGTTGGAAATATCGTGAATAATCACAATAAGGTAAAATGACAAACGACTAGGGGATAAAAAAGGAATAAAGATCAAATTTTCATGGAAATAGAATTAAATGACGGGATCATTATTTCCTATTCTCTTCGTAATAAAAACGAACTTATGACGTAGTAAAAGTTAATGGCACATATTCAGTTTATGCCATATTTTTGAATTACCTCTTATAAATATTTGTTGGAAATAATCACCAGCGAAAAACATTTTTATGGAATAACAGAATCCAAAAAAAAGTGGACAGCTCCTCTATCCCCTGCAGCGGTTTGTTCAAGTAGCTATGTGGCTTGTTATATACGTGAACGTACATAAGCATTACGTCCCCTCTGGGTGACAATTATTATAAATACGATAGTTATAACGGTTCCAATTCAACATTTATTAGATAGTTTCCAACGTTAACCATTCAGTTTTATTAATATAAATAGTTTTTAGGAATGTGAAAGAGATCCACCACTCACCCTGTTCATATTGCTCTGATACCATCCACTACTCCAGAAATAGTTGAGAATCATTCATTATTACCATACTTTATTTGATTGTGTTCACATTTTCTGAGAAGTAACAAATTTCTTATGAATCTTCAAAAGGTCTCTGACCTATCAAGTAAAGCTCAATGAACTGTCCAGCTACCTATTAAGTTAACCTTTGACCTTCTCACCTGATTCTAAGGGGTATTGAGTAGAAGAAGACTGACCTTGACCTAGTGAGGTTTGGACTGGTCCATAATCCTCCTTTTTTATGTTCTGGTGCTTTGAAGTGGTAACTCTCTTTGTGTTCTCTCGAAATAATTTCGGATCTAGCCCAGCTACAACTAAAACCTGTTAGATATATTAAGTAATACTTTAAGTGGCTATTCAATCGCAGCTAGCGGATTTCCTTTTAACAGGAAAATGAATAAAACATTGAGGTCACACTCGATCCCTGGTAAGTACCCGCTCTTCTATCTTACTGACCTAGTCATCATGAGAGTCTCGTATTTCAGATCTCTTTTTCCAGGTCGTATTCCGGGTCCTATTCATGGTCTAATTCATGGTCTTATTCACGGTCGTCTCCATAGACCTATTCGTGGTCTGAATCATCGTTGTCCTCATCATCACCCTTCCTCGTCATCTACACAGACGTCTTTTCTTTAAGACAGAAGGAATAATTGACAGATCTACGAGTAGCAGAGAACTCACCATTAGAGGGCCAGGCCCCTTCGTCTAGTTCCTCCGACCTATCTACTACACACCACCTGAAGCCTGGCAAGTAAGACCATTCCTATTTATCACTATCTGTCCTGTGTTCGCTGTTCGTTGGGACAGTAGAGGTGTCTCAGATAGATAGAAGACAACATTTGCAGAAACTATTGGTTATATCGCCCCATTCGGTAGGAAGTTGAAACTTCACATACACCCCTAAAAATTGATGTAACCTTTTGGGACCACAGCTTTTGTAAACTTTTTAGATAATAGCTCTTAATACTAATCTCTCAGTGTAATCCAAAAGTATACTCTTGGAATCGATGCTATAAGCTAGTCTAGTTACCTTTTGAGTATTGAGAAGAATTTTAACCCATAGCTGAGACCATTTGTGCTTATTAGTTTTACCCATTTTATATAGCTGATATTTTACTAGGTTGGTCTAAAATTTAACAACGTGCTCACGATTGTCATTTGACATCGACAGCTAGCAGTAGGTCTACTGGACGAACCACCCACTATCAGGCCCACTCTACACCCAGACTGGTGTTAGTCGTTAAAACTGTGTGACTATCTTTTTAGTTAACATTAAACATTTATCGAAACCGCAAATAATTGTTTATTCAATTTACTTCGACCCCTCTCCGTTGAGGAACCGGGTTGTACAACTTTTAAAAGTTTATCTTTTTCCAGAAACCCCCTTTGTCACCACAACTTCTGTAAAGGAAAAAAAAACGGGGGTGGTACGTATAGGCAATAGATTGCTTCGTTCACATTTGTTCAAACACTTTAAAATCATGAAGATCCACTGAAAGTATATCTACAAGATATTTAAAACCAACCATCCTGGTTTGCAATTTAAAGGGACAACATAACTTTTGGACCGGTTTTGGCGTATTTGTGCCCCATCATAATGAGGTATATGTTCTCCGTCCGGTTTTATTCAAATCGAAAACAACTCCATTCACGATTGTTATTTTCCAAAAAGGGAATAATATCCTGTAAAAGCTTCTAACTAAAGACGAAAGGACACTAAAGTTTTAAACAATGATAGAGTAACCCCTAGGGCTTCCGATACAACTGAATTCCATTTCCGCTAGAAGTCTACGATGTGTTTGTATACACTCCCAATTAAGTTCACCACACTATCTCAAGATTTATGAGCTCTTTGTGGGCACTAACTTAATGAACGTAGTGAATCGAAAAATCAAAGTATTTATTTACAAATAGGTAGGTACGTGACTAATTTCGTAATTCCAAGGAAATACTTGATGTAAAAGACCAAATTAGAGAAAGAGGTTTGAATTTTCGAAATAATTGCAGTAGTATATTGAAGGTTGAAACAATTTTGGTTCTGTTCAACTATTTCTTCTTCACGTTCATTGTAGTATATTCATTATTTTGTATTTTGTAATGTTTTTTATATTTCTATTTTGGCCAGTGGCTGCTCGTGGTGTTTGGAAGTAGGTGGCAAACAAAACTGAAGACCAGAATTCAAAAATTTCCTTATCACCTATTTTTATACCTACAATTTGAAACTATGTCACTAGTCTCGCTAACCGTCAACCATTCATATTTATAGAAGTAACAAACTACTTCCCATTTTGTAATTAACTATCACGTTTTTATATTTGGACGGATATAGGTCATGTCCACGTGACGTCACAAACTATTTTGACAACAGCCTGGTGGTAAAACAATAAACAAAGCGTTCAGAGCACGTGGTACTTAATAGTGACGTTATGCTGATTTATAATGATAGATCGTGTTTGAGTTTAGTTGGTTTTGCTTCAGTGTACTTTTAAAGTTATTTTAATTGTTGAGCTTGCATATTCAATAATATATAATATAGGTTAATATTTGTTTGTTGTTTGAGAATTTTTCATCGTGTCTATTGTTTATCGTTTTACCACCAAGGTATTGTCAACTATCGTGGACATGACCTATTAATTTATGAATTCCAAATTGAGGTTATGGTTAGGTTGGGTTAGGTCATCTTCCAAACAAAGACGACAAGTCGGATTATCCGACAGCATATAATGATTCAGATTTCTAATCTTGGAGATAGTCCTAATAGTAAGAGGTATAACCAACAATTATATAACCACTCCCCTCGTTTAACCTTCTCCGTAGATACGAGATTCCATTTAAGGTTTTTTTACCAATTAAGCTTAAATTGCAGCGTCTTAAATGAAGGTTATTTTATCCTTGCACATTTTCTATTTCTTACTTTATGTACGTTTTTTATTATAGAACTAAATGCGAGCGTATATCACACAAGGTAGCAAAACAATTTGAAGTAAAATTGTTCATTTGCTCACAACACAGTCGTATCCGGAAGGATTTTCATCGTGGCAAGGTTGAAAATAAGCTGTGAAATGAAATATTTTCGAGCAAAGCATCAATACTTATCCATTTGATATCTCGCGTTACCATCCCCAAAGAATCAGCTTAAACATAACCAAAGTTGGGAGAGTCATTGAATCAGATACTTTTTATAGTGAACAATAACAAAAGTGTAAATAAAACTCATTTGACAATAAACATATTGTTACGAACTCAGTCATTCAGAAGCCGGTCCTGTCGCAAACTATGAATGCGACCTTTCTAGAAAGGATCTCCAACAGGTAATGTTCGAGACTGTTCTCGAACAGCGTAGAAGGCGGTGAATTCAAGAAAGGTCTAGAGATTCGAGGTACTATATATACGCGGGTTTTCGAGTGAGTGGAGGAGTTGTTCAGTATACAGTGAATCGGTAAACAGTTCCAGTATACAGTGAGTGAACAGAAAGTGAATATAAAAAGTGTGGAAGATAAATTAGGACAATTATTATACCGAGTGTAGTTAAAATAATAGACATCAAGTAGTGTGTATATAAATTAAGTTTATTATAGTGTGTAAGTGTTTCTCTAATAAATCAATAGTAATTAGCCATAGTGAGTGTATAATTTTATCCCACGGTGAAAACTGTTTAAATAAATAAGAAAAACATTACAATATTTTGTGGTTATACAGTGTGTCGCATTTAAGATGAAGACCCATATTTTCGCTGTTTGAAGAATTACAGGATTTTTGTAGAGTCATACAGGTTGATGGGCCACATTTCTTGAAATAGTCAACTGAAATCTGAGCTTTAAACTCAACCCACTACGATTTCACAAACAGGACCGCTCCTCGATATTTTGCTTCGCGTTAGAGATATCGAAAAATATTATTAAAAAAAGCTGTTCAAAATATTATGTTAACCCCACATACCAAATTTTATCACATAATTCGCATTTTTATTTTTTTCATTTTTTGGTCTATGTATACGAGATTATTATTTATTTTGATAATTATTGTGCCGTGGAAATTCAAATCTTGACACGGTGTCATGTATTCAAATATTTCAGTGAAGTAAACAGCACTTTCAAAGGAATATTGATCAAATTAAACAATATCTTGTAATAATAAATGTGGGTGAGCAAAAAAATTGAAAGATAAAAAATTCGAATTTTGTAATGAATTTCGGTATGTGGGGTTGAAATGATATTCTGAACAACTTTTTCGAATATATTTTTTCGATATTTTTGACACGAAGCAAAATATTTAAAAGTGACCCCGTTTGTGAAATCGTAGTAGGCTGAGATTAAAGTTCAGATTTCAGTTGATTAACTTGAAAGATGTGGCCCATCAACATGTATGACTCTGCAAAAATTCAAATCTGTAATCTTTCAAACAGCGAAAATATGGGGGTGTCTTCATCTTAAACGCGACACACTGTATATTCGACAGACCTTGCTACTAAATAGACTCTTAGTAACTTCTCAATGAATACCTCACTTGGAACGAGTTAGTGACCACATTGTGCTAGGAGTTGATAAAAATGTTCCCCATAAAATGTCAAGAATCTGCATCTGCACTGCATTTTTGATCTATATTTTTGATTACTCTGGATATATCCCAGAATTAGAATCTGATGATACCGGGATCCTAGTGGACACTAAATATCACAATATTCTGTGATAATACTAATATCTGGGTTCTCCGTAAAGAGCAACTACTAAGAGCAGTTAGCACTTGGTACCCTTAGGTTCTGGTGGAGATGTATACGGCCTCAGACATAGGACCTCGACAAAGTATCTCCAGTCGGGATTCTTGGTTATTCTGGTATAGATGGCAACGAAAATGTAAACTACCTTGTAAGAAAGGATGCCGCAGGTAGTTTCATTGGATCGGAACTTGCGATCGGCATCCTATTGCTCTGCTAAGAATATAGTTTATGCCTACTTCACAGTGGTACGAATCAGGGTCTTATGTCCCAAGATCTGGAATAGCATCTACCAAATGAACTTATCGATTTAAGAAGCTGAGTTTGTTTGGTTAGCCACAATAGAATTTTGCGAGTCGTGTTGGAAAACTCAATAGATCCACTCACCATGAACCTAACGTAACTGATCTATTTTTTTCAAACTGGTATGTTAAAATTTACATCCACTACTCTGCTTCTCTCGTTATTTTCCACTCAGTTCTCATGAGTGCCCATACTTAACGCCATATTTCACTAAATCTATTAGTATCAGAGGACACTCTTCTGAGATGCTAAAGAGATTTAGTTGGTAGATAGAACAAAAGAAGTGACAAATCAACTGATTCAATCAAGTTATACTCAATTCATCGATTTTACACTTCTCTCCCTATGGAAAAGGCAGTTGTTAATAAAATTTTGACTGAGACTTTCACTAGTTCTTTGCGTTGGAAAACGCTATATTCCTATTCAAGAAAAAACTATCAAAACGACAGAAGCTAGAAAATAGCGAACTGGTGTTGCCATGTTGCCCCATGTTCCTACAATAATGGTCTCAAACAAAGCACAAGGAAATCCGTGAAATAAATCAATCTAATCACAAAAAAACTCTCAGTTAAGTTCTGACAAATACTGCCAACATAATTTCAGGCTAGGCTAGGCAGGGGGACGTTTATATTCGAAACAAAGTTGCATTCGGTGAGAAACTATAAGTGAGCTGTCAGATAAACATATTTATATTGATATTAACGATAAAATGAAAAGGCCTATACTAGTTATAAGGTAATTGTTGGCAAAAAACAAAGAATGAAATACTTTGTTCTATGGGCTGTGTAGAATATTTTTGAAGAAACACAAACTTTTACCTTAAAATAAATTGGTTCCATTGTAACATTGTTACAAACTATTTTTCTTACTGCTCATTTCATATATATCCTACTAGACTACGTCTATGATTCTTAGGATCATTCGCCGCTCTAAATTGTAAAACGTAGTTCTTTAATTATCTTTCATTAGTAAAAATTGCTTTTTAGCAACTACTTCCGTATTTACAGTTTTTCAGTAAATAGGTTTCTCTGCTACTTCTGAAGATCATTTCGTTTTAAGAACTTCGCTTAAATAAACTGAAAACTGGCTTTAATTTTGTGGAAGTCCAGTTAGTAGTTCCTCATTTCAATTCCCTTCATAGTTAAGGCTGAATATAAGTTTTCTATTTTGAATCGAAAACTTATGTGAATAAGACTACAAAGTAAGTTTGTTGAATTTTTGATTATTTTGTGATTGTTATTGATCAGTTTATTGATGATACCAATCTAACGAGAAGGCTCCAGTGAACTTGATCTCGCAAAATTATGTAATGTATAATTGCAAACACAGATTGACTGGAAGAATAAGTGAGCGGTGCAACCATAAAATAACGCATAGAAGATCGAGGTAGATTCCATATAATAACCTCTTTGGTGTGCGTCATCGATTGTTAATGTCCTTCTAGCACATTACGTTGGAATAAAGGGGAAAAGGGGCAGTTCTGTGATTAATCCTAATCAATCGGGAGAAGTTACATCTTTCAAAATAAAATACAGACGTACCTTCCTAGCAGAAATGTGTCTTACGTATTTTTTTAATGTCCCACTGACAGTTCTTGTCAGGTCTGTACTTTGTTGTTTGTACCATGGTGTAATAGAGAAGAAGGTGTGCTTCCACGGAAGACGAATTTTCGTCATGTTCTGCGCACCTTCCAAAACGCCGCCATATTGCCAATGGTATGTTCAATGTTTTGGAAGACTGTCAACTATAACCGACACAACCAAATCTTACTTGTTGTAATCGTTCATTTTTGTAATAAATTGTGAACTCTGAACATGGAACATTGGGGAGTGTCTGTATTGTCTCTCTGATTTTGTCTCTTGTTTTCGTTTCAAATTCAGTTATTTGTCAAGCGTTTAACTTCGCGCGTTAATTTCTGATTGGCTGATATTTCAATATGGCGGCGTTTTGGAAGCTTTTTTTTTATTGGTCGTGCGCGGTAACACACCTTGTTCTCTATTACACCATGGTTTATACTATAACTGGGGTGCGTTCATAAACGAATGTATGAAGTAACACTTTACTCTGTAATAACTGTCAAATTTTAAAATTTTAATCAATTAATCAGGAAAAATTCAATATATTGAACCATATTAAGGGATTAATCTTGAGTTCTTATAAAAAATTTGTATTTGTACTTTCTTGTTTCTAGGTAACCGGTTACAAGTGCCTCAGGGCTCGGTTCTGGGACAGACGCTTTGGAAGTGTGTGTTTGATGAAGTTTGTGGGATAGCATGTGAAGAGGGATGTGAGATTACGGTGTATGCGGACGATGTATGTCTGGTATGTAAAGCAAAGGGAGAGGTGGAGATAGAAAGAAAGGTGGAGATAGATAGAGCGGTGTGGACTGGAAGTGGCTGAGGATAAGACGGTAGGGCTACTGGTGAAGGGGCGGAGCAAGGCAAGGGAGGTGGGGTGTTGGTGAAGGGAAATAAAATTCGGATGGAGAAGCGGTGAAGTATCTAGGGGTGTTGTTGGATAGCCAATTATCCTTCAAAACCCATATGTTGAAGGCTGCACAGAAGGCAAAAGTAAGGGCAGCGTGGCTGGGAAGATTGATGGGTAATGTGAAAGGACCGGGAGAATGGAAGAGGAGGATAATTGGTGGGACGGTAGAGCAGAGTATGCTGTATGGCGCGGGAATGTGGGGTAAGAAGGCGGGGGTGAAGGCGAGGGTTAGACCACTCCTGCGGGTGCAGAGAGGAATACTTCTGAGGGTGGTGCAGGCGTACAGGACAGTGGGTGGACTGGCAGCAGCAGTGCTGTCACGGTCCTATCCATTGGACTTGATGGCTAAAGCCAGACAGAAATGCTGGAGGGGTGCGGGCAGAAAGGAAGTACAGGAATGGATGGATGAGGAAATGGAGCGAAGGTGGGATGAGTATGAGGGCGCGCTAAAAGGAGCGATTGGGAGCAGGAGAAATTGGGTGGACCGGAAATTTGGAGAGGTGAACTACTTCTTGACGCAGGTGCTCACAGGGCATGGGTCGAGAGTGGGTTACCTCCACAAGATTGGGAAAAGAGAAACTGAAGTGTGCGAGAGATGTGAAGTGGAGGATGATGTGGGACATGTGTTTAGATGTTGGAAGAATGAGGAAGTTTTGAGGAAGTTAGAAAATAAGCTGGAAGAGGCGGTGTATTGGGAAAATATGGTGGAGATTATGTTGAGGGGCGAGGAGGAATGGATGAAGATAAGTGGCGTAGTAGAGAGCATGATTAGGGGAAAAGAAGGACTCGCTATGGCATGAGAGAGGTAGGAGTAATAGAAGGAAGAAGATGATGGAGAGTGTGTGAGGGACCACCACCCGTCGTGACGTATGCTAGGGTAGTGATTCCAAGGCGGGAGTAGCGGCGAGTTTGAGGTGGGTTTGGTTGGTAGGCATCTCCGTGGGGATGAGTCCAACATTGTCTGGGTACTGGTTGAGGACCCAGTCGAACGTGAGTTTCCCATATCGGCCCGAAAAAAAAAGGTAACCGGTTACAAAAACTACGTCTCATTTCAAATTTTTGGAGAGCGCAAACTCGGTAAAATATCAGGAACCACGCTCCATACCGCGGTATAGAAATGTGCACATTGGAAATGTCAAAGTATATTCATGAACGCTATTGTCACAGAGTAACAAAAATTTCATTTATGAACGATGGTTGTCAAAAAAGGATGAGAAATGAGTACTCTGTAACGTTCATGAACGCACTCCCTGACCCACGAGGAGGTGTCAGGCTATTGCAGTAGGCGCATTGAGTAATTGCAAACAAAAAAACCTCAGTGATTTTTTCGCGTACGAGTGGTCAGTAATTTGTTGCATAACAGCAAGAAGCTAACAATTAGATATTTTCAGCAAAAATGAATATAATGTCACTGAGGCTTTTTTGTTTTCGATAACTCAATGCACCTTCTGCAAAAGGTTTAATTTTGGCACCTCTTTTCTATGTGTTATTTAGGGGTGTATCGCATGCCTAGAATGAAGCAGTCGAATAAGAAATCTTGTAACGTTGCTTCGCGAGAATGTGAATGGGATAATTGGAGTATACAAAGGGAATGAATAAATGATTTTGGCGAAATAGTAGATTTATGCGTTCGCTATATGTATAAATCTAGAATGTATATATTCCAAAATGTGGTTTGAGCTGACAGTTTGTTTTCCAATCCTAACTTCAATAAATCAAACACATATTTTTTTGTTGAAACCTTTCACGTAATTTTAATTCGGTTCCATTTAATTTCAGCAAATAAAATATATTAAGCGGTGTTCTACCGTAAGCGGCTACATTTAACAAAAAGAGAAATAAATCTCGCTTTGATTTGAACCCGTTCGGTTATCCTCCGGAAAAAAAATCTCTTTTTTTTTCTTCCATTCTCTCTATGTACTATTCTGCCGTTATTTCCGTGATGCGCTATTGAACTGGGTAGCTGATCTAGCGTGTTTCTATCCGAAACGATGTTTACTTTCAATCTAACGCCGGCAACATTACTTCAAACGAGTGTAATTTTCAACGGTCTGTTGATGGAGCGACGGACGTCGTCGGTGGTCCGCCAACGCGCCAACCGAAGATCGAATTGACGACGGTATTAGATCGGTTTAGGTGGTCACTTCGGTTGAAGAGGTATGCGGGAAACTTTTGAGAATAGGCTGGGGAAATTTTCCCATTTCTTATTTCAAATGTCGATATTGACGTGAACAAAATGCAGTTTTATAAAGATAATATAGTACATTCAATAGGTAGCTAACATTAAATCATCAGCATCTTATTCACCCAAATTCGAAAAGGCTATGAAATTAATAATCACCAACTTATTTTTGTGACGGAAAATATTCAAGGACTTTCAAAATTCTGATGTTTTTTCATGTATCAAGGCATATTTTTGTATTATTTGAATTAATAATAATAATCATAAATATTAATATTCACTATCTATAAATAATAATTGACCGTTAACATCAAAGTATAGACAGACCCGACGAGAACTGTCAGTGAGACATTAGAAAAAGACGAGACACATTGCCGCTACGAAAGGTACGTCTGCATTCTATTTTGAATGGTATAATTTTTCTCGATTGATAGGTTGTGCTTGCGTGTAATTTTAACATTAACTAATCAAAAATTTCAAGTCAAAGATTTGGGTTAATGTTTGTAATACATTTAAACGGTTCGTTATTGTGATAGTTTGATTGGGATTGATCGCAGACCTTCCTTTTTTCCATTTTTTCTAACGTAATGTGTTAGAAGTGATCACAGACCTGACTTTTTTCCATTTTTTCCAATGTAATGTGTTAGAAGGACATTAACATTCGATGACGCACACCGAAAAGGTTATTATATGAGCACTTAGTGTCAATAACGTTCAATAATGTTGATGAGGCACATACGACTTATGAAGGACGTTGGTAGCTGGCTGGAATGATATGTGCTAAAATTAAATAGTATTTCTAGATATAAGAGCTTTTCTTCCAATTTACCATATTGCTATTATGGAAGTAGGTTGTACCTAAATACGAAATAAAGTGCAATTTGCTAATCAAATTCCACACAATCAGGATGTACATATGAATATCGAAGAAATACCAGGTCCAACGTCAGTTGCTACATCCGCTCCAAGTAGTTACATACCAAGTGAAGCTCCGTTGATTTCAAATAACATAGATCAATAAGTACATCACCAACAAAGTAAGATGCCTCTTAACCCTGGAGTGGACGCGTGCTATTATTTTACAAGAAGGGGCGCGTTGGGTCCCACATACCCAAAAACAAAAATCTAATATTTCACATAATCAAATATATTCTTAAAAAATTGTATCAAGTGGTTTTAATGTAGTTAGAAAAGAACATAAAAAACTGCAAGCAAAAATATTTTGATTCTTAAAAAAAAATTAAACCAAGATTCACATAAACAGTATTTTTTGGTAAGGTTGCACTGAACACCCTGTAGAAATGTTATTCCGCAAAGGTCATTGCACAAACTTGACACACACATACAGTATGCTCTAAACAAATAAATTTTTGACAAATACGGCACTCGTATCGCGTTTTGCGATCTTTGCAGAATGCGCATCTGCCACGTTTATTTCCCACTACTGACACTGGCACCACCATTTCAGTTCCAGTAAATGTCTCTGCAGAATTGTCTAATTTCTCTTGATAGGAAATCAACTCACTTCCTCTCTAACGTAAGGATTTATTATTCTAAAGAAAAAAATAGTTTTAGTACCTGTGGGTAGCTATTTTATAATATGAATAACTTTGGTGCACAACAATAAAACTTACACAAACAGGCGCGTTGGGTCCAATAGATCGATATCACTCCTAGAACCTATACTATTCACTTCACAGCGCTGAAACTACTAATTAGCGTACATTCTAATCTAACTTGAAGGTACTGAAGTGCACAGACCTCAATGTCCTCTATGGCAAAAGCATTAACAATATTAAAGTCTCCTTGGGCCGGACGGACTCGACGCGTCCACTCCAGGGTTAAGTCGGATTCATGCAACGTTCATTATCATTACATTTTCATTATATTATAACTGCATTTACATTAGAAAAAGTTAATTAGGTACTATAGTTTCCTATATGATGTTCATGCAACTACATTATTGAATTTCAATTACACTATTGCATTAATAAGTTGGTGTACTTTCAACTATAAATTATAATTATTACATTATATTTTTAGTGTAAGCCATGAAATGGCATGCGCCAAAAATGTTACAGCTGTCATTCCGAGGTCTCCTATTTCTAATTTCTAATACTTTCAAAAGTAGTGAAGCTGATAATATTCCAACACGTTTTTGCCGAGAGAACCTCATAACTTCCAAATAATTGCAAATAACCGACTTTCCAGCACAATTACAAAAGATTCAAATCGTCCCCTTAGAGCAGAACTATTCCTTGTCACAAATTTTAAATTTTACAGGAGAGGTTTTTTTTGTTTTCCAGTCAATCTAATAAATATTTTGTGTCCTAATATTGTGATGAATTACTTTGATTTCTCTTCTTTTTCATCAATTCAGTTAATATTTGCAAAGATGCGTATAAAAAGAAAAATTGGACATAGAATACTTATAGGTAAAGTCGCCTATTTCATGTCCAAACATAAAATATTTTTCCGTGTTTTTTTTTTGGACAAGGAATAAGTCTGTTCTAATGAATAAAATGGAATACATGAGAGTATTTTGTTATTCTTGTTTAATTTAATATCCAAATTAATCTCAAACATTTTTCAATGTGAATTATAAAAGTCTGACATTAGAAATTTTCGTGAGAAAATGCAAATCAGAACTATTCTATATCCACAATAAATAATACTATGTACTGACAAGAGTGAATCAGAAGTATTCTATGTCCATAAAAAAAACAATAGCGAATGGCACTTAACAAGACAGAACTAGTCTATGTCCAAGATTTTATTCGCGCCGACCAACGAAAAGCACCTTGTGGCAGTTGAACTAGTTCTGCGTCAAGATGAAATCTATGTAAGGACATAGTATTTTTCAACAATCGGCATTTTTCGGATCTTCCCGTCGGCTTGGACATGAAATATTTCTGCACTAGAAAGAGCAGCCCTTGAAGTACACTTAAAATAGAAAAACCGAAAATTGAGAATTTTGGACATGGGATAGTTCTGCCCCAAGGGGACGAAATATTATCACGATTATTAATTGCCAACAGTCTTGTCACTCTTGTCAGTTCATAATTAACTCGTTCCATGAACTGGTTTGATTAGGCAATGATAATGTAATTTAAGTGTAGTTATAATATAATGAAAATCTAATTATAATGCACGTTGCATAGATCTGCCTTTATTTTCAATAATTATGTTTCAAACCTGTTCTATTTATTCTGCTATATAAATTAACATTTTTTAATTTTGAATAAAGTTCTTACAAAAATACCAAATTTTCACTCATAATAGGCACGAGGGCATGAAGTAAGTAAGGGTCGGTATTTACCACCTACTTCTATGGTAACGATGTTGGTATATTTAAAAAAATACTGATCGTGCAAAAAGGAGATATACTACTATGTAAACAGATCTAGGATCAAGAATAATTCTTCAAACACACAGCATTTATCATATATAACTATAATAAATATCCAAGTATAATTCCGTATTTAAAATTCAATTTACTATATACTTCTCCACAAAACTTGGGAGAAGTAGGTACTCAAATAACACTTGACATTTTAAATAAAGCTTGGCATAACGAAAAAATACCGGAAGAATGGGGGACAGCATTAATAACACCTATACACAAGAAAGGAGACAAAAAGAACTGCAGTAATTACAGAGGAATAACATTGCTGAACACTATAGTAAAGGTTTATGAACAAATAATAAATAACAGGTTAAAACCAATACTAGAAACACAATTGTCGGATTTGGATTTAGACCTGGGAGAAGCACTCAAGATCATATTTTCACAATCAAACAAATAATTGAAAGGAGACAACCACAAAATAAAAATATATATCTAGCTTTCGTAGATCTGGAAAAAGCATTCGACACAATCCCTAGAACAAAAGTATGGAGAGGCCTGAAAGAAAGATGGATAGATAGCAAAATAATAAGAGTTATCCAAGATATATATAAAACAAATACCAACTATGTAATAAAAAATAATAAAAAATCAGATGGATTCAAAACAGAGACGGGATTAAGACAAGGTGGAGGACTAAGCCCAACCCTATTTAATGTACACATGGATACTATAATAAAGAAATGTGAAAGAAAAACCAAAGCCATGTTTGTGGGCTATAAAAAATTTAGAAAGAGTGGTAATATCTGAAGGAGTATTTGCTGATGATGTGGTATTAGTGGCAGGAAATGAGAAACAACTACAAGAAAACTTAAATATATGGAAACAAGCACTGGAAGGAGAAGGAATGAGAATTAATATAAATAAAACCAAAATATTGATAATAGGTGATCAAAATATTGAAACTAAAATCAAACTAGACAATAGTCAAATAGAACAAGTAAAAGAATTTAAATACTTAGGAGTAACTTTAGCACAAAATGGAAAACAAGATATTGAAATAAATGAGAGAATAGATAAAACAATAAAATTATATTATGCAATGAACCAAAAATTTACCAATAAAAAAGAAATCTCTAAACAAACGGAAATTGAAGTTTTTAATACCATATATAGACCTATACTAACATATGGATGTGAATCATGGACTCTGTCAAACTCGCAAAAAAGTAAAATCCAAGCCGCTGAGATGAAGTACCTGAGACGAATAATAGGAGTAACAAGGAGGGACAGAGTTCGGAATACAAGTATAAGAGAAGAATTGGGGGTTGAACCAATCTTGAAATTTATTGAACAACGAGAATTGAGCTGGTGGGGACATATACAACGAATGAGTAATAGCAGACAAGTAAGAAGAATATACGAAGCAAAAACACAGCTAAAAAGACAAAGGGGAAGACCCAGGCAAACATGGAATAAAGAGGTGGGTAACATAATACAACAAAGAGGGAAGACATGGAAAGAAGCAGCTATATTAGCAAAAGACAGAAGAGCATGGAAAACGTTTATATATGAAAATTGAAATTAATTGTAAACCCGACACCTAACGGTAAAAGGGTGTATGATTATATATAACTATAATAAATATCCAAGTATAATTCCGTATTTAAAATTCAATTTACTATATACTTCTCCACAAAATGTTTTGTTACAATGCCCCTACCTGTAAGTGAAATAAATGGAATTTTATTTATGTTTGTGTTGGCGATAGGATGCGGACTCAACCATAGGTATCATTTCATGGAGTGCACCCATATCGTGAACATATATCTCAATAAACGTTAGGCATAATAAAAAAAAACATACAGAGAATCAATACCGAAGCAAGATAGACCTACACTCAAGGCAAATATTCATCAAAATGATATTTTGTCGACAGTAAACGACAGCGAAGGCTACCTAAAGGACACTTTATTTGAAAAACGTCAAATATCAGTTTTTTTTGCTGCTATGTTTTTGTCCCCAAGTTATTAATCGATTCAGCGCCCCTTTTAAGGCATAGTTTACATTGAAATTATCCGTAACTACGCACTGATTGACTTTCCACTTATGTATTATACATTCTGTAATCCTCCTATAGAGGACAATCCAAGTATGTAATAATATATAGGGGGTACCATTCAAAAAATTGGTAGGGGTGACCTTATAAAAATGACGCCATCATAATTTTGTGGGGTGGTTACTTTTCAATGTATAATAAAATGAATCCATACAATAAAATTTCAAAATTAGTGAGAATTGATAATTCAGGAATCTTTTCACGCCATGTACTGAATTCTTCAGATAGCATTCTTCGACAGTGTCGACTGATGCAGCCAATGTAGTCAATAAATATTTTGTACAGTATACTCATGTATTGTTACGAACTCAGTGATTCGGTAGCCGGTCCTGTCGTGAACTATACATTTTGGCGAGTGTGACCTTTCTAGAGGATTCCATAACAAAGTAATGCAATGGTTTATTCCCGAGTAATCTGGAAGCTCGGCATACGCAGAGGTGATAAATTCAAGAAGGTTCTAGAGTTGCGAAGGACTATATATACGCGGGTTTTTGAGTGAGTCGAAGTCGAGTTTTCCAGTATACAGTGAATCGATAAACAGTTTCAGTATACAGTGAGTAAGCAGATAGTGAATTAGTGAATATAAATAGTACCATTCTCAATTGTTAAGGATAAATGAGGACAATTATTATACCGAGTGTAGATAGATTAGTAGACATTAAGTAGTGTGCATATAAATTAAGTGTATTATAGATGTGTGAGTGTTTCTTAAATAACCCAATAATAATTAGCCATAGTGAGCGTTTAATTTTATCCACGGTAAAAACTGTTTCAATAAATGAGACAAACATTATAGTATTGTGGGAGAACGCTAACGTTAAAATCAGAGGACCCAGAATAAAGGGACACCGGTTTCGAGTTCCTATGGAGCTGAAAATTGATTTTAGATTTTCGCTATAATATTTCTTGGTTGTACATTATATTCAAGCCGATTCCAGAAGTTTTCACGAAAACCCAGTCCACCCAACTTTCTAATAATTATTTCCATATCAACAAAATCAAAAAGATTAGAAAGAACAAATGATAGTGCACCCACATGCTTGTATGTATGTATGTGTGTGTTTTGGGGTGACATTCACTGAGACCTAAAAGATCTATTGTGCCCCCTTACTTCTACTCAGTTTCTGAGGAGAGTCTCAGAAACTAGTAGTTCCTTTAGTTCTATTTCCCGGAGGAATTTTAGGATGTCTGCAGGCTTCAACTCAGGCAAATGTTCCTCTTCTATCCAGTAATCTCCTATGTGCTGTGCTCTAGGATTCTGAAGTGCTGTGCAGTTGGAAAGTATGTGGATGGAGGTTTCTTCTTCCATTCCACAAAATCTGCATTCTTCTTCCTCCACTATTTTGAGCTTTTTCAGGTTCCCATTCAGGCGACAATGTTCCGTTAGGATCCCTGTTAAGTTTTACTTTGACTTATGCATTCTTTTGATCTCAACAGGTTGGAGTCTCCCAGAAGAGTCTTTGATTGTATAAGCCCTACTAGATCTTTCCAATGGTGAGATCTCTTTTTCTCGGCTTTACTTATTTCTTCCAATATTACATAGGGGCTGATTCCACAAAAGGGTTCAGGCCCCCGGAAAGGTATTTCAGTCCCCCTCTTTGCTAGTTCATCTGCTATTTCATTTCCTTCTATTCCAGTGTGTTCTGGAATACATAGTAAGGTGACTATGCTGTTCTCGCCTAATTCATTGAGTTTGTCTAGGCATTCCCACACCATTTTGGAACTGATTACACATGGCGTGGATTTCCGCTTGAAAGATACTCGGGGTTTTTCCCAAGTTTTCAGAGTGTTTGGTTCCTGGCCCGGACACTCCTATCCCAGTTCCTTCTATTGCCTTTGAGCCGTCTGTGTACCATTGAATGGCATTCTTTCCAAGGCTGGTAATGGTATTTGGATCCCATTCCTTCTTGTTGCTCATTTCCGTAACGAATTTCTTTGAAAAGCTATACTTTTTCATCATACCGTCTTGTGGCATGTCCCAGGTTGTCTGATTTCTGAGAAGTGAGGAGGTGGTTTTTTTAATGATTCTTCTCTACTTAGTCTGTATCTCGTTCTTTCTGCAACACTTTCCACCACCATATGTAGAGGGGTGAGGTTGAGAATCACTTCCATGGCTGCCGTTGGGCATGTTCTCATTTCTCCTGCAATGCATATACAGGCTAGTTTTTGAATTTTGGAGAGGTTTTCTCTCGTCGTCAATAGGCTAGTTCTACTACTCCACGCAATGGCTCCGTAAGTGATGATTGGTCTCACTATGGCAGTGTACATCCAGCTTAGGATTTTTGGGTTACAGCCCCAGTTTCTTCCTGCCAGATTCCTGCACACCATTATAGCCATTTTTGCCTTGTATGTAATCTCCTTTTCGTGTTTGCACCACAGGAGTTCACTGTCTAGAGTTAAACCTAGATACTTGACTTCTTGTATCCATTCAATCTCGTTCCCATCAAGTTTTATGGTTTTGAGGTTGAGTTTCTTTCATTCAGGGATCAATGAATGCACTTTCTGTTGATACTCCTGGTAAGTATCCATGTTATATGACAGTTTGTACAGTTATAGGTTTGTAATTGTTCATATCAAGCTTAGAGCTTTTTTTATGAAAAGCCGTGATCATTCCTGTTTCCAAATCGTTTGGAAGCATACCTGTTTCAATTGAATAGTTCATAATATCAGCCAGTACTGGTGCAATTTGAATACTTAAGCTTTCAATAAATTATGTGTGGGATACATGATATATTATAAAGACAAGTTGGACCTTAAATGCGATCCTGTATATCACCATATCCATTCGAACTTTCTGCAAAATCGATAGGGAGTAATGATAAAAATGGAAGGGTTCACAACAAAAAATGATTGGAATTTATGCCAAAATAAAATGCATTTTCCCCTCCCTGTTAATTTTGCTGTGCAGTGTATTACTGTGTTTTATTTTGTAGCTTACCTACCGAAGTCATTCGCTACACTCCCTTGTTGGCTAACTTCAAGTTTTATCACCTTTTTTTGAAGTGAAACCACATTGAAGATGTGGATGTTACTTTTATATAATTTAATACTGACAAGAATGTGACTATTCCCTTCGACCAATCGTTCGGTGTAACCCCCAAAACTCAATAATATCTACTAGGTCACAGAATTTGG
>CAJUYI010002324.1:0-20181 GCA_910591695.1 Galerucella pusilla
AACTAGAAACAAACTAGTAAAATGGATGTTTAATAGAAACTTACCGTAATATTTGTAGCCTCGCTCAAATGTGAACAGATATTAGCTGGTTGTAGTTCATTATGAGTTAAAGCCGCAAACATACAAACTTTCTTACAAGCATCTTCATCTGGTACTACTTCATGGCACGTAACGTTGTGGAAAGCTTTTGTTCTCAAAGGAATATCACCCGGAACTGGACTTTGAGTTGTAAACAATCCACACATGCAGCCTACCACTAAAAAATTAAAATAAAATAGCTCCAGTGATTTGTATGAGTATTAATTTCACTCACGTTTTGTTTTATTAGTATCCTTGTGAACTTCGTTATCTAATCCTTTAAAACATTGAGAACAATTCTCGTTAGATTTGGAATAATTGTTGAATCCTTCGTTAACCAGCATATTGTAGACAGATGATTTTAAATTTTCATGATGTCCCATGAAGCAATGGGAGCAGCTGTCATTTAAGCCTGAATAGTTTAATGGAATGATTGTATTGGTCACTATATCTACTGGCAGAGATGAACTACTATGTGTTCCCGATAAAATAGCTTGAATTTTGGGTCCATTGCAAGTGAAATTTGATACAGGCTGGTTGATCCCTGGATGAGCTCTACTCAAAAGGACTCTAAAACAAAAATAATAAATATGGTGTACCCTGCTTACTTAATTTGTATTGCGTAGAGATGTAACGAGATAATAACTTGTTTTGAATGAAAAATAGACAGTGATTCCAAGAAAAGTGTCTGTAAGCAACAGTTAAAATAGTGTTCGTAATAGTATGGAATGAATAGACTTACTTCCACACTTAATGAACAAGGAGGGGAGGGGAGGAAAATGAAAGTGGGACACTTATGGATAAATGGATAAATGAGCTATTGGGAATTAGCAAAATTATATCATACATTATGAATTTATATATTGAATGTCAGTATAATGTTTATGTTAATCGCTAAAGCTCTTTAAGACCATTCCCAATTTGGTGTTGAAGACAAATGGTTGAATTCCCATTATTTTAAATGCGCTCAATAGAGGAATGAGCAGCTGCTATAGACAATCTAAGCATTTAATGTTAAGAGAATCTTGAACCTAATTAAATATTCAAAAATATTAAGCAATATAGTAAGGGATAAATGAATAGAAAAACCTCCTAACATTTCTAATTTTCAATTAAACCTTCACCTATCAAAAACATTTCACGTAAAACGCAAAGAAATAATAATTCAATCAATACATTCATACTTACAAAGATTGCATCAAAATGGAGAATACTAAAGCTCTGTAAAAACACATCTCGTTAATTTTACTATCAGTCCAACACTCTAAAAATTATAATGAAATCATTGCAAAAAGTAGCTGCTAATTCGTTATAAAGGTATCCCTATCAGAAGGAGAAACAGTAGGGATGAAAATGTTTCGCTGACGTGTAAATTTGTCACGATAAAATCCAGAGGCTTGCATAAATTGAATACAATTTATACAAACTTGAACATAAACTCAAATTTAAAAAATTTTCACTCGAGTAGCCCACCTATACCTAATATTGTTGTTAAAGTCAAGTTGAAGAAACCTATTATAGCCAGGAGCTGTATATTGACAGAAGTTTCTCTGGCCAGTTAAGACACTGTTTTAAAACTAACAGCCATTTGCACCGGTCTTAGTTAAGTTGTGGTTAAGTTTTAATTACTAGTTAAATTAAAATGTTTCTTGCACCATGACATTTATTCTTGAGTTAACGCTATAATTAATAGTTAAATTTAATCCACAGATAAGGTAGGGTTGAAGATATATAATTATTAATTAAAGTTATGTCAATATGACAATCAACTGAAGTACTTGGCGAATTTGCGAGATAAATTCGTTTTTCAATAAAATATGGATTTAATGGATTTTGAAGAATATGAAGATGACCTGGAAATCAGAGGGAAAATTACTTTTAAGCAACAACTTTTAGAAAAAGATTTCTTTCTTTTTATTTGTGTAACATCGTTTTAAAACATCTACAGATCTGTAACTATCTGATTGAGCATTAAACTCCCCCTCAATCTTTTTTCAGGCCTGTCCCTTATCCTTCCAGCTTAACGCACCAGTTTCCTTGCATTCTATTATATGCTTGTAGGTACTTTCTTATTAAATTCAAGCACATTATTTTCTCACTTGGAAAAAAGAAGGTTGTTGACCTTTTCCTCTTTCCGCTCATTTTGAAAACTCCTACCTTTTGTTTGGGTAATTTTACAAACATAAATATCCAATAGTTGTCATATTTGACACCACTATTACCAAACAAAATGCTGTTTTTAAAATTATTCCTAAATGTCAAGATACCAACTTGCACCTAACAAATAATTTACTAACCAGTACCTTAACCACAAACGGTGCAAAACACTTCACTTTTAATCAATGGTTAAAGCTAATCATGAGTTACTAAAGGCAAAAGATAACTGCAACCGGTGCAAACAGCAGTAAAACTCCAATTTTATTGGAAGGAGATAATCAGGTATAGATTTTGGCAAAAGTAATAACCACTTGAGCTCTCACTATAATATTTATCCAGACCCGAGACAGAAGCACCCGAAAGTAATAAGCTAACTATTTATAGAACTATAGATTTCTATTCTTGCCTCCCAGGAGTTTAGGTTAGGTGTGTGGTGAGTGGATCTATAAGACACTTCACTGCGACTCGTAAAAGTCTATTGTGGCTCCCCCCAGGAGTTTACTTTGGAACACGAAAGTACGGTCATAACAGCTCCAGAGGATTGTTTTGTGTCAATACTTGAGTGTGTAACCATTTCCCGAAACAGCGAGAAAGCAACGAGCTGCTACTACTACTAAATGTGCAGGCGAGCCTTGACCTAGACTTACTCAAGCCAAGGCTCCAGCACTGAGGCCACTGGCGGATCCATTGTGCCATTCCTGCTACCTAGACATTCATGAAGCCGAGCCCTTCAATAAAGGCCACAACCTTTTTCAGTGGATGCCGGCTTGTGTCTCCAGGGTCCATGACAGGGGCTCCGAAGATTCGCATGCGTAATACAGCCCCGTGTGGACACTCTAAGAGAACATAGACTGACGTTTCGTCAGTCATGCAGCAACCCCTACATAGGAAACTTACTCCTTGGTAGTTCAATAGTTGCCACAGCGTGTCCATCAGTCCATCCCTCAGTAGAAGTTTGGATTGTCTAGGACCCTGTAGAGCATTCCAATGAGCGAGGTG
Source organism: Galerucella pusilla (assembly GCA_910591695.1). Classification (NCBI taxonomy): domain Eukaryota; kingdom Metazoa; phylum Arthropoda; class Insecta; order Coleoptera; family Chrysomelidae; genus Galerucella; species Galerucella pusilla. Next base: position 3,235 of record CAJUYI010002324.1, read on the forward strand.
CTGGTTCCTCAGCCACCTCCTAGTCTCCTTGGGTGTTGTTTGTTTTGTTAGGCCGAGGGTCGGGCCCGGGCCGCAGCTGCCGCTCCTTCCGCAGCCGGTGCATCCGCCATTTCGTTGCCTTCAAAACCAGAGTGGGCCGGAATCCATTCTAGCCGCACTGTGTTCCGACTTGCAAGATCAGCAAGTCCTGAGTTGATGGTATATCCACTCAGGGCTTTAATTGCTGCCTGACTGTCAGTGTATATGGTTATGCGTCGATCCACATAACCTCTGTCTATGTTTATCTGCGCACATTCCAAGATAGCGTTTATCTCGGCCTGATATGAAGATACACCATCACCCAATGGTACACAGATTTGTGTCCTTGGGTTTCTAGAGTAAATTCCAGCCCCTGCTCTATCACCAGAGCATGAGCCATCTGTGAACCAGACGGTCCCATGAGGCTGTGTATTCGTCTCTTTTCACCAGGATTCTCTATGCCGGATCATAGCCCTGTATGGGGTTGGTCTCTTAAGTATGTATATATCGACTACCTTAATAATTTTATTGTCAAATAGAAACTCAGGACATTTTTTAGAGTTGAGAATTTCATGATTTTAGTTTTATTTGTGCGAAAACTGTAGCTCCGTCTTACAAAGAAACTTTTCACAGATATTTTGATGTTTCTACAATTAAAATATAAATTTTTTGTTAATTTCTTAATTGCCAAAATGACAATTAACTGAAAATAAACCTTGTGATGTTCCACCCATGTTTTAATAATAAGCAACAAAAGCTATGAATCAATATTTTGAGAAAATGGTAGCACATTCCAGTAGAGGAATGTAGGGGAAGTTTATAAATTAAAAATACTTTTTTAATGATACATTTTAGAGACTAATTATTAATAATTGCACGTTGTAAAATTTCTGATTCAGCAAGTTGGATTGTTATTGGTAAAAAAAATTTGTTTATCTCGATAAGTTAGCTATAAATAATAAGTTTATCAACTTCATAGATATTTTTCATAATAATAAGTTGTCCTGATAATTCAGCAACTATATTTCTATTCATAAATATACACATAGATTCAAAAGTTTTGCATCACCCCAAATCTAAGAAAAAAAAATGTGTTCATTATTAATGAATCAGAGATTAATCAAATAATTAGTTTCAATAAAAAAAAACGTGTATATTTGTCAAAAATTTTTATTATCCGATAATAAATTTGCTTTAAACATAAAAAGTATTCTTAGAAATTAAATAAATTAAATACAAATTGATTCTTTTTAAAGAAAAGGTTGAGTGAGAACCTGCATGAGAACTTTTAATAAAGAGTATTTCCACCTCTAGAATTTATGCAAGCTTGAAGTCGCCTGCCCATGCTGTTTACAAAATTATTGATATTCTGTTGAGGAATATTTCGCCATTCTTCTTGGGCCGCATGAACAAGCTCTTGTCCATAAAAACGAAGGAATTGCCAACAGCTGCGCGCCATAGTCTCACGTGAGGATGTAGAATCCCTCTGAGATACCTATCACCAGTCATCGTTCCCTCCACATGAATTAGTTCTGTGCGATCATTTAACATGATACCAGCCCAAAACATAGCACTTCCTCCTCTGAAGGGTGGCACGGGGCAAGCTGAGCAACTCTCGTTGGATCCCGCCACACACGTATTCGATGGCTATCTTGTACCAAACAAATCCTTGTCTCGTCGGAAAAAAACACCGAATTCCAAAATTCTTCAGGCAAGGCCGCGTGTTCTTGAGCCCACTGTAGTCGGCGAACTCTGTGCTCAGGTTGTAGTCTGGGTACTCTTATTGGTCGGCGACACCTCAAACCTGTCGCAAGTATTCGTCTTCGTAATGTCGAGATCGATACTTGAACTCCCAACGCATGTCTCATATCTCTTTGGAGTGCTGGTATTGCCATGGTCGGGTTTCTTCGGATAGTTAAGTGGATATAGCGATTCTGCCGCTGATTAGTAACACGCCTTCTACCGCTTCTAGGTCTATCACGAAGAGAATTGGTCTGGAGATACCGGTTCCATACACGAGACACATCACTTTGCCAAACGCCAACTCTGTTTGCCACGAACCTTTGAGAATGACCTTCTTCAACTAAAGCCACTATTCTTGCACGGTCAATCTCACTTATGACTTGACGATTTATGTTTGCACTTGAAATCGTAAAAATCAAATGCCTTGAATGTTAAAATGATCGCACTAAAAATGTTATCTTGCAAAAAAAACTGTAAACATCTGTATATTGCAAAAAATATGGAATATATTGAAATGGTAAACATTGATAAACAAGCCAACAAAAAATTGTTAGCGCAAAAAAATTCCTTCGCATCCGAAGAAGGTGATGCAAAACTTTCGAATCTATGTTTACAATAGACATTGACTTACTGTTTTTCGAGTTCCAAATTACTTATAGAAACCAGGTAAATTGAAAATGTCGGGAGCCAAATTACATGTACCCCGAAAACTTGATTGACTGCACAGTTAGTGTAATTAAGAGCTGTCTTCGGAAAAGATATTGTCTCCTGTAGGGTTAATCTAGCTGGTGTATTCCGAAATTGTTATGTTCCAAGCCAAACGTGACAATATTCTCTTCAACCAGTACAAAGATACTATCAGGCCTTTTTTAATTAATCTACGTTGATTTCCAGCCACATAATCGAAACCCTGTGGGAAATTCTAATTAAATAAGTTGGCTATTTTGGACTATTTTCCTCTTGACTGTCTCTACATCATGGGGAAAGTAATTTCAGATAACTTAATGTGTTCCTTCCATCGCAAATGAAATGAATTTATTTCTAATTATCTGACTACGTTTTAGCTCATTTTGTTGATTTTTCCTATTTTTATTGACTCCACAGAAACGAATTAAAGAACGTTATTTACATTTAAACCTGTCACGTGTGAAATTGGAGACGCAAGCAATTAATAACGAAAACAAAGGAATTAAAAATATTGGTACAATATTCAAATAAATAAAAAATTCCATAATCACTCACGCTAAGTATTATATTGTTTTGTCCAGTCCTGAAAACAGAAAATAGAAATGAAAGATCGTCCTCCATATAGCTCTGATTTTATCCCAGGATCACACAGTTTAATTAAATGCTTCAGCAACAATATTTGACGCGGAAAGTACATTCAGTTTGCTTGTTTTGGAAAAACTACAATAGATCTCAAATAATATTCAAGTAGAAAGCCTCTATGTCTGTGCCTAAGCACCCGAGAGTCATATGAAGACCAGTTTGGCTACTCTGTTTTCCCTTTTTTGCGGTGCTTTATACCAACCAACTCAGCAGAGGTAATAATTGGTCTGACCCAAAAAACATGTCGCAAATCCAGAGAGCTTTCTGTCTAGGATGTCTCCTAGGTACTAATGAGGAAGAGTAACAACCTACTGCATGCATGCAAGGATATTGTAGTAGAAACAAGTATAAAGCCTCTATGGCTGTGCCTAAGCACCCGAGAGTCATATGAAGACCAGTTTTGCTACTCTGTGCTTCTCTTTTTTGCATTGCTCTCTCCTCTACTCCTAGGTTGTAGAAGTGCCTTGTTAGGAGTCCGGCTATCTTCCTCAACCTACTCCTTGATAGTTCAATAGCTGCCCCAGCGAGTCCATCAGTCTATCCCTTCAGTAGAAGTTTGCACCCTAGGACCCTGCAGAGCATTCCAATGAGCGAGGTGCTGGTTCCTCAGCCACTTCCTCGTCTCCTTGCGTATTGTTTGTTTTGTTAGGCCGAGGGTCGGGCCCGGGCCGCAGAAAGAAGCTGCCGCCCCTTCCGCAGCCAGTGCATCCGCCATTTCGTTGCCTTCAAAACCAGAGTGGGCCGGAATCCATTATAGCCGCACTGCGTTCCGACTTGTAAGATCCGCAAGTCGTTCTCGACATTCGTCAGCATGTCCTGAGTTGATGTTATATCCACTCAGGGCTTTAATTGCTGCCTGACTGTCAGTGTATATGATTATGCGTCGATCCACATAACCTCTGTCTAGGTTTATCTGCGCACATTCCAAGATAACGTATATCTCGGTCTGATATGCAGATACGCCATCACCCAATGGTACACAGATTTGCTGTTTATGGAGGAAGTTTTTCTTATAGTCCTTTCTTCGATCAACAAGTGGCAATAGTCACTATAACTAAATCTAAGGCCCAGAACGAAATCCTGCTCTTTGAGCTTCGCTGAGAGGTCATCAACCACCAGTGACCACAGTAGGTAATAAAACTCAAATAGCTCAACGCTTTATAAACTAGCATCCTCCCTATAATTTTCTTATTCATAGTTTATAGTGAAAATGCATTCGTCGTTATCTCCAGCTCTAGAGAAATTGCAGGAAGTTGGCCATTACTGGTCATTAACTGTCGTAATTGAAAGGTTAACTGCATTCACCAAATTGTTTCCACTTATTAGAATATCCACGCAAAAAAAAGTTGGGGTTTAGAGGTACTCAGCGAATTTGAATGTCATTTACATTTAACAAATTGCCGCTAGGCACGAAACTTTGTAAGTGTTTATTATTATAGGGGCATTATGTAGGAAGGAAGTAATTTGAGCAACTGTTAATTGGATTCTAGGATGTGGGAGAGAAGGTGAATTGTTTAAATAATATCAAAGGATTTAGGTAAGGTCTACAGTGAACGAGTAGACTGTCAAGATCACGAGGAGTCCAAGCAATCTGTTTTCAAAACATGTAATAGTAGAAAAAAGAAATTATTTATATTTTCATTCTATCAATCATGTTTCAATCGTAGCTGACAGTTTCTGATTGTTTAAATATCTTCTGTAAGCTCCTTGTGGCATTGCTTAGGTATTCTTTTTTCTCTTATTTTTTTTTTGGAATCAAACCATTTTTTTTTATTTTTTATTTCGACGTTTCGGTAGCGTTCCAGCCACCGTTGTCAAGATTAACTAGTAATGAAATAATTTTTGGTCCCTATTTGACACAACGAAAAAAATTTGACAACTAGACAATCAATAATATTTTTTGTAGTTTAAGACTACAAAATGTTGTTGTCAAATTTTATTAAGGTTCATTCATAGTAGATCACATCTCTGGTAAAATGTGAAATAAAATATTCCATTTTATGACATTCTAACGATATGATAGTCTACTAGAAATGGAATCCAGTGAAGTGCACGTTCCAGGAACGGTTTCTATTGGGATAGCGCTTTTTTTCGCTTATTTTGGAAATGTTGTTGATAAAACGCGTTTGTTGTTACTTTTTGCGTATGATTATTTTTGTTTTCAGAATATGTATAACTCAGTTTGGTGATTTTGTGTATTGAAGTGTGTATCGATTAACAACTATTCCAATGATAAATCATAAGAAAACCTGGATAAAAACTTATGATGCTATCCTGATAAAGCAGGTAATTGATTATTGGAAATTTCTTTTTCTAACATTAGTAACCAAATTTGACTACATTCGGCTGAAATACTAGCTACACATTTATCTGCATTTAGTTGTATTAAAGCACTTTCTTTGATTTTTCTTCTTTTATTATTGGGCTCTTTAATATTATTTTTGTCGAATCCCATTGAATTTTATGCCCCTCTTACCAAGCATGTTTGCAAATACCTGACTTAAAAAACTCCCTATCTTTGATATACTTTTTATGTTCAGTTATTCGTACTTTCAATGGTCTAGACTCTAGATGTTTCACCTAAATAGATATCACAAGATATCTGATATATGCAATTTTTTGAAGATTGTTTCTCATTTTTTGGTTTCGTTTTTGTTAGTATAGATCTCAAAGTATTGTTAGATCTAAAGCTAGTGCGAATATTGAATTGATTACCAATTTTCTTTCTGATAAACCCTCAACATACGGTATTGTCAATTTTTTAAAAATTATGTTAGCTGAATTATTAATATTATCATTATTTCTGATTGTTGTTGAAATAAATCTATTTCCCTTAGATGAACATAAAAAATATTGTCTATAAATTATAAAGCATACATAAGTAAGTTATATTGGTTGAATGTAGCTCATCCTGTATAATGGCAGTATTCTTATTCAAAAAATTGTTTCGACATGCGCCCTTGTTCACACCCATACTCCTGAAATGTTATAGTATACATGATATGCAAATTGAGTTGTAAGAACACATTTTGGCGTTCAACTTCTCCATTATCCCACATAAGTCTATAATACGTTGGGGAATACATACAGGCTCTACTTTACTCTTACTTTACTTTGGGAAAAAGGTTAATCATACAAGAAAGTGCTCAGTACAATTAAATTTGACAGCGTCTTATTTCAATTTCAATGCGACCTTTTCAGATCTATTAAGGTCCTCTGAAACCAGATTATCTAAACAGTTTCAACACTGGCCTTTCATTTAGTATCTTACAAGCAGCCGCACTGACATAGGATGTGCTCTACAGTATCCTGATCTAGGTGACAGAATCTGCAGTATCTGCACCACAGAATACACGATCCCAAGAAGAAACGAAGCTTACGCTATTTTACAATTCATTTTCTGAGTGCGCATGTCTGACAGTCGCCATTTTAAGCCCGTTAACTGTCAATGACATGTGATTTGATTGTTTACCAAAGAATTTTCTTTGTTGTAAGCTTTTTGATTATTTACATATTTTTTGTGTTTTGAACGATAAAATTTGTTTACAAAATTACATTTACTAGTTATGGCGCCAAAAACTCGTGCAATTTCTGTCTGTCATTCAAGTGATAGATGATAATAATTGAAAAACACAACAAAACTTCGATATCTATGGAGAAAAGTTTACTGTCTTTTCTTTTTGATAACTTCGTTGTCACAGATATCAGTACATTTTTTCTGGGTGTAAAATTTAATTCAGAATCTGGTGAAGTGTAACTTTTGACTATATAGATAATACAATTTTATAAACAGGCACCATACTTATTGTAATTTTATATCATCAATCACTGACATTATTTCTATTGTAAACTGATATTATAATTATATAATCTATTATTATTGTATTGGTTTTTAGACTTACCCTTTCCTACATATAGTGCTACATAAATACATGCTTACACATAATACAATTTCGATAACAATATAAAGAATAAGAATCATTTGGTTAAACAATAGCTCATTATTTTTAATAATGGATGGTATAACCTACTCCAAAAACAGAAGCTAAAACTTATATTTATAATATTTTTCGCAATATTTGTTGAGCTGTTAAATTAACTTAAACAATTCATAAATTGAGTCAATTAAAACTTTGTCGAAACAAGTCATAAAAATAAACAATTATTATTTGAGATTATTTGGTTTCACTTTCTTGCGTGTAGTTAACATTTAATTTACATTTTGTGAACAATTTTCTCAGTGTAACTTAATCCGTTATCTGTCAACGTTAGTTTGAAGGTCACGAAATTTTTCCCCCAAAACATCAAAGGATTTACGCCGGCTTTCGTTTTTTGTTTGGCTGGTTTATTCTGTGATCTGCACAGCTTTTAATTCAATATTTGTACTTCACTTATAAACTTAACCCCATATTTTGATATTGTTACTGGCCTATAAAGACGTCGATATATTTTCAACAAACCTTTTTGCCAAGTTCATTGTTTTTGTCTTTGTATTTGTCACTTCTCACAAACTTTGTTGACATCGCCGCCTTATCTAAACCAAGCCTTTGTCAATTTTAATTAACTTCCCTCAAGTTTATTAATAACCCCCTTTCTCTGTCAGAAAAGCGAGCTCAGGACGGAGCCACTGCAACTTTACCTAATTTGAAATATACAAGAAAAGTCAGTTCACTTATTTGATGTATTGTTAATATTAATAATAGGATAAATTATAGAGTACATGTCAGCTTCCCCAATCAAGTTAGGATTAGGAAGGAATCCCATGCTTCCCTTTCATAGGGCCAGAAAATAAAAGGATAATCAACTTAACGTAACCATAAAGGGTGGGATGCCTTTTGGCACAAGATAATAATATAATAATAAATATTCAAAATGAGAATTAAATTCCCTTGATCTTATTTCAACAAAACATCCGAAGATTTCTTTATTATATAAATATAAATAAAGAAGGTTACTGTCAAGTTCAAGCGTGGTGCAAGACAAAAACAATTATATGTTTATAACTGCCAAATTTCAATATTGTAGTTCAAATAGTTCTCGAGATATATACTGGCCAAAACCTCGTGGGACACCCTGTTTATAGTAATAGTTCAGTAAGTAGTGTAATGTATTTAGTAAATAAATCAAACATATCACAGTACTAGAAGTAGTTGTTTTATTCCTCTGGAGATGATCCTCCAAGTGACCCGCAACACCACCTATTCAGAGGCCCTTCCATATCTATAATCTACCAAAGTATCTATCGACGATACATTCATCACAGGGGGCTCAATTTAAAGAGATTTATTCAAAATTGTCCATGAAAATTTTATAGAGACTGTGTAAGAAAGGAGATACTATTGAAGTTTGATGATGCCTGCTCTGAAAGTGGTTGAAGAGATTGCGTCAAATGTTTGGCAGGTTTTTGGAAATGTTGAGCTTATGAATACTCGGAACGCCATAGATTTTGGAAAATGATAACGTTCTCTCAATATTCCAAACGAAACTATTTGAAATAGATTTTTGTGTTCAAGATTCCCTAAAAAATGGTCAAATATTTAGTTTGGAGGATTTGAAAATCTGACCAACATCTTACACGATCACTGGTAACGATTTTTGTTACACTTAGAATACCAATACTGTATCCAATGCTGTAAACATTGAGACAAGTGCGTTATTTTATTTTTGAGCCAGTCACGAAAATAATAACGAAGATGTCAGAGCTATGTTTAAGGATTCTGCTGAAAAGAATATTCTTTAAAAGAACTTACAGACGTGCTCAGAAAATGATTCAAACATCTCTGACCGTTACAGCAACTGAAATAAAATGAAAAACAAAGTAGTAAAACATAAAAGAGGCACATGTGCGGATCTTTTTATAATATCTTGAGGAATAATTGGATGGGTTGGAAATTCACACTGCTAAAAGCGATGTAAAAGAATGCAGTGGAAGAAATACAAAATTTCATAGTAAGAAATATGTGACTTGGAAGAATAAACACGATTTATTTTGTACAATATGTAACATTTTATTTAAGAATAAACTTTGGAAGAAAATACCATCCTACATGCAACTAGACAAACATTATGTTTAAATTATAACTTTATAACTTTTATTCAATTCGATAAATTTGCAAATACGCAGGATCCCGCAGCAGATCTATAACAGCACAACTACTTGGGGAAACACACATTCAAAATAACGCCTGAGTCTGTTACGCAGGTGTGGAGATTTAGTAATTCTTTTACTGACCATATCAGTTTGTTGTCTCCATTTTTTTCCTTCGTGTCTTTCCATTAACGACATCGAAGTGAGGTTGTGTCGCAGATCACCTTCAAATTGTGACATATAAATAATGGAACATGAAAAAATAAGGTCATGATAGTGCACTGCAGTAAGCTCGCACAAATAACGTCTTGCACTAACCACAGAGAGAGGAGGGCAGGTGCCTTGGAACGCCGACCGCCTTGAAGTATGCTGGGGTAGTGATTCCGAGGCGGGAGTAGCGGCGAGCTTGAGGTGGGTTGGGCTGATAGGCATTCCCTTGAGGATGAGTCCAACACTGTCTGGGTACTGGTTAGGACCCATTCGAACATGAATTTTCCATCTCAGCCCGAGAAAAAAAGCACTAACCTCAAAACGAAAGTTATTAGGTGGTGTCTCCCCGGTGTGGGGTAAGGTCATCTACCTAAAGAAATATAGGGATATGTTGATATCCACTCAGAGAAGAATGCTGATTAGAGTTGTGAGTGCCTACAGAACGGTGTCGGCGGAAGCAGTAGCGGTGATAGCAGGGATCCCTCCGATAGATCTTTTGATAGGAGCAGGCTTGCCCTCAGGAAGACAGTTACCACCGACATAAGAGAGGAACTGCGGAGGGGAAACCATTGCTAAGTGGCAACGGATATGGGATGGTGTAACGTCGGTTGCACAGTGAACGAAGGCACTGATCCCGAACTTGAACGAGTGGCTGAGCTGCAAGCATTCGAGAACCAGTTATTATGTGTCACAGGTGTTTACCGGACACGGGAGTTTTAGGACCTTTCTGCACAAAATCAAAAAAGTGGATTCAAATAACCGTGTGTACTGTGCTCAGAGGGATGATCCCGAGATTCCCGAGCACACAATATCAGCGTGTAACAGGTGGCACACCCAAAGACAAAAGATGCAAATAAGAATGGCGACACCAGCATCCACAAAGGGTCTGTTAACATGGATGTTAATAAGCAAGGGGAACTGGGAAGTTGGTGAAAGGTTTATCACTGAAATAATGGGAAAAAAGGGGAAGGCGAGAGATGAGGAGAACAGACAAATAAAGAATCCTTTGGCCTAATGTAATGTCTTATAAGACAGTCCTGGGCCATGTGGATATTCTCGTTGGGGGTGGTTTTAGTGAGTATTAGGAGTCTAACACTATCGGGGAAGGGGAGAACCTATACCCGGTGCGCATAAAGCGTTTCCTCCCAACAAAAAAAAAACAAACAAGGTAGTGTCTAAAGCTACAAGGTTCGTGAGAATATCAAGAAACAGTTTGGCATGTCTCTGAACCGATTGACGAAGTAAGTTACATTTACTCTTATATAAGTATGATAGGAAAGTAGTTGGAAAGTAGTTGTAGGTAATTTTTTTAGAGCCCGAGAATTACGTAATGTCTGATAATGCTTCCCTTATTTTAAACATCAAATTCGCATGCTTATTGTTTATTTGGGCTTCAAGCACTTGTGCGTGACGCATCAGTCGTCACGACTTGGGCAAAACTAACACGATTTTTTAAGATCCTCAAAACCTTTTGTCATGTGCCAAAGCCAATGAATTTCCTGTGTTGTTAGAAGAACAGTTTTCAATTATAATGTTGTTGATAATATAATTTTGCATATTTAGATATTTTTAGTAAGGTTTAAATCGTAATCGGTACAATCTTAACCTTTAAATAAACGTCAAACCAAACAAACGTCAAATATTTAATGTCCGTGGCTTGAAGCTCATACTTTTCGGTATGTGCTTGAGGTGCAAGGGGAAAGACTAGGCGTCACGCCCGGTAATAAATGAACGGAATTCAGTCACTACGAGCACGAGCTGCTACTAGCAGCCAAAAGTGAATGTTATTATATTATATATAATATATATTATGTCACTATAATCGCAGTACTATTACTTCTTGACCTTATTGAGTTCCAATAACTCTCTAATACTGAATTGTGCGCCACTGCTATGCACATGTCTGCTTTTTGATGTATGATAGTAGCGGCGTTATATTTTTTAGTGGTGCAAAGAACGGAAAAAGATCGCGAGCAATTTCATCCAACCAACCAATGCAGTTGTGATTTTTATTGTTGAAAAATTTTGTCGTTCTGGCAGTGTCAACGAAAGGGAAGTTGATTACATTACATCGATTCCATGTTTGCTCAAATCGAGTTCAAGTCGGACAACCAAGATATGAATGATTGTGTATTGTGTGATTTTTTCACCAGTCTACATCGAACAATCGATTTCCAATTTTCTACTCAGCTATAAATCGAAATTAAAAAGATTACTTTCGCCAGTGTTTTCGTATAACGCAAAAATAACCATCCAATAAAAAGGTTATCCGTCAAAGCATTCTGTTGTTCCAATATCTATTTGATATGCATTGAAGTGTTCGACTGTAAACCCCTAGTATTTTGTTTTGGTAGTTTCCAGAAGATTTACAACCTCTCTCGAACTGTTCAGGGTTATTTGGAAAATAGACGGCTTGCATCATTATATTTCGCCATTTTGTATTTTGTATGTTTATCTATACGATCAAGCCGTAAATTTTTCTATATCTTCTATTCGAAATAAAGTTACTCAATTTTCAATTCGACTTATTTATTTTTATTCACAAATAAATGTTTTTCATTTTCATGATTTATTTAAGTGGCGAGTTTTCAATGTCAATAAAAGTTTTTTTTTTAAAACAAACATATGTGAGGGTTGATGTCTGTAATCCACATGTTGTAGCGCTTCTTTTCGTTTAAAGTTTGGATTTATATTATTAGACACGTTCTTTTATTCACCGGTAGATCCACCAATCGACCAACTTCGTTTTCATATTCATTGGTGGATTGTAGATTGAAGAAATGAAGCGTTCATTTATTACTAAATTGCAAACAACTCCACCGTTGTATCGAGGTGGTGGATAAATTTGGTGGTTCATAAAATGACAGCTTAACCTCAAAAAACTAACGATTTTCTGAAGCAGTCAAAGAAATGGACGAATTAATAGAAAAAATATAAAATGTGGTCAAAAGGTATTGACGGCGCTATTAACAGCGACAGAAATTTAAAAAATTCCAAGTAGAACTATCAGATTAACTGGTACTCCGAGGTCTGGAGGCTAAAATAACTACAACACTTTTCAAAGTATCTTCATTCATCTCGTAAATTTTTGCTAATAACAACAATCAACTTAGAAATAGATTGTCAGTGGTCAGATGATTCAAATCATTTTCAAACAACAACAACTGCGTTATTTTGGGTTCGTTCCAACCACCAGTAATTTACAGTAATATTACTAATACACATGTTCAGTTGAAAAAAATCGTTCCAACCACCTGAAATTGTTGGTTCGGAACTCTCGATTACTATCAGTTCTCTGTTCCGTCCCGTTTTTGGACCAGTAAAATAACCGTTCAAACGATTCTTGCTTGATAGCGAGTATCGACAGTTCTGAAATTAAGAAACATGCGCAATAGCAACATTTTTACCTTCTGTCAAATTTATTTTTCATGGAATGTGTAAATAGGATATGAAAGTGAGTTTTTAGTTTTGGAACTGTTTTGAAAATAGTGTGCACCGTTTCTTACTGACTGTTTATTCGTGTAGTCATTGATAAAATAAAAAAGGGAAGAACGGAGTCCGAAACCACTTTATGTACTGCTAAACTGCTTCTACTTATGTTATAATTGAAAAATGATCAAAATAGAACATACATATAATTTTGCCATTTACATACATAATTATATCAGTAGTAATAGCCCAAGGATATTGATAATTTTTGAGCATTTATCAATGTCTGAGGGTTATTCGGATAGAAAATATTTTAACAATTATAGAATTACAACCAAATCGTGACATTTCGAAATATTAAATATTCGAAACTTAAAAATTGAAATAAATCAATACCTATGTATCCATAGCAACGTGAAAATATCCCATGGTCTGTTATCAGTGTAATGTTGACATGATTGGGTGAAATTGTTCATATGATAAAAAATGGAGAAATTTGATTGGCTCTTGGAACTGTCAAAAAATTTTCAAGGTTACAAATACTTCTATTGTGATAGATGATATTATTAGTATTAAGTTTTACTTATACGATATTTCCAGATTGAAAGGGCCCTTTTTGGTTTTTATAAGTTAGTGATATTAGAATCAATTGTCCATGGCAAAGTATTTACAGCAGCATCCATAATAATTACTAAACTAGTTCAAAATACGTTCCAACCGTTTGGTAAGAGATTACCAGTAATTTTGCTTATTTCTCTCACGCATGCGCATTAAATAGTTCAATTATTACTGGTTACGTACGATAACAGAATTGCTGGTTGGAAGGAACCTTTTATGTGCCACTGATGACTTTAGCATGTCGTTGTAGTGGAGACTGACGTGTCATTCAGCCAATGGTAAATAAATGATGTAAAAAAACGTGCCTATTATTTATTAAGACCAGTTTTCCTTCCTCAATGATCGAGCAATGAAATATATTTTCATACTCTAGGAATTTTAGAATTGTACAAGTTATTAAAATGTCGCACCGGCCAAAGAAACTCGAGCAGAAAGAGTCGGGCTAGATATTCAGAAGAGCACAACAGATTTGAATGTGTCGCAGTGGAATGGTTCAATTAGCCACATCACATCCAATCTAATATCTGACGTTTATAACATTGCTGGATCTATTTCACATTTTATTGAAAATATAGCATTATTATAGTCAATTATTTTTCAATTAATACATTCAACAGCAATTAATCTTATAAAGATCACAATTTTCGTTTTTCAAACTCACATTAACGTAAAATTTATAAAAATCTCTACAAACTACTTACAGTATAAAACTATTCACTTCACTCATGTTCCTACCCACTGCTTTCACTCTCAAGCTGACTTAAAAGTCGTAATTCTTGTTTTCTTCTAGCAATTGCTAAATTCTTTTCGAATTCTTTATGTTGTAAAGTTGATTCGGGAGGGAATATTTCCCTTTTCGTTTTCACCACCCAGTCTTCAAAATACTGAGGTTGGTTGAAGTAACTGAACATTATTATTGGAAATGAAACATAAACTGCCATTCTTACAACTTCCAGCTGCCAGTTTCCCATGCTCGTAAATTTGACAGTTAATAGAGGGTTTCGTTGATAAGGGAGACGTTATTTTGACATATATAAGCATGCACACCTTACGGTAATAACGTTTAGTGCAATCAAAAAATAGCCTGTCTGCTTTAGCATTGCCTCTAATTGCACATTTAATGAATTGAGATGCGATTCTAGTTTTTAAATGATAGAAATTGTTTGCAAGAACAGCTTTGTGAGGCTTCCAAAACTGATTTTGAATCGAAAACAATTCTATACACTTTTCTGTAAATCTGTTTAATTAAGTCGTACATTTTTTAATCTCTGCATTTCATTCCGCATGTTTATACAATACCGGGTTTTAAACTGTTCGGCAAACAAAGAATCAAAACCGTGTTTTTAAATTCCTCAAATTTCACCGACCATATTCATAAATCCCAAAAATTAGATTTTCTCTTTTGTAGCACATTTAAAATGGACTTGCTTGGCGAACGGGAAATATGAAAAACAAAACAGAGGTAGATGTTCATTAAATAAACTTTCATATAATTCGATTTTCAAGTGCAACTGTATTTTGAAAAGGACAATCACAAAAATATGTATAAAGAACTGATATTTTGTATGAATAGTACCCCAAGGATGGAGAGTAGTTCAAAAGCAGAAAATAATGTTGAAAATTTGTTGAATGGTGTTTTTTGTGACGAGAAATCGACTGATGACTTTGTCATATATATATATATAATAGCTTGATACCCCTGCTGGGGTTTCGCCGCTTCACGCTTTCTAGATCCATCCATTTTTTTGGGGTGGATCAATCCCCATTTTTCCTTTTAGATTTTCTCTGTCAATGCTCTCCATAGTTTCCTATCCTTAACTTTGTCCTTCCATCCTCCAATTCCGGCTCTTGTCATATCTTCCTTCACCTGTTCCAGCCATTTTATCCTAAGTCTACCCCTACGTTTTCTTCCCCCAGGATCCCATTGTGTCATTTGCAGTGTTATTTCTTGTTCTTCTGCTCTATATACCTATGTTCTGCTCTATAATGCTCTATAATCGTTAATTCACCTTCAAATAATATCGTGAGAACATTTTAACATAAAAGCTCTTGTAAATACTACAAAACTGACAATATTCAACTAACAATCCAAGACAGTACTCTCAAAAAACCGATCCTCTGACAAAAAAAGTCACAAGACAACCTTTAGACTTTAGAGTTTTCGTTTTTAAAGTAAAATCACTGAAAACAGCCCCTTATTCCACGCTACTGCTTTATCCTACATATTTGTAATTCTAATTCATATTCAAATGAAATATTCACTGCAAATCCACTACAAATTTATCTCAATTTTTTCTTTCAAATCATACATTGAAAAGTGCTTTTTCTATTGAACCTTTATTCTTTTCAAAAAAGGAAAGAATACACTGTATTTGGGAAATGAACTTTTATATTGGCTTTTATGTTTATATAATCTCAAATAAAATGGAAACAGCCAGCTGAAACGTTATCCAAAATTCTTTTCCACATTGGATAGCAGCTAATAAATTGATATTTCATTTTAATTTTTCATAGAACAATCTTGGATGAAATTATAGAACGATCAATTCACCAAGAAATTAATTAAAATCCAATTTAATCTAGTTTTATTAAAGGACTCTATATTTAGCTGAAAAAATGCTTTATAGTTCGGCAAAACTATCAATTTTTTGCAGCTTCAGGCTTCAGCCTTCATTGATATAGAAAGTGCCTTTGACCATACATTGACGAAGAAAGAAAGCTTTAAAAACGAATATACAGTTTACATTCCAGAGAGAAATGAATTGGGATCTAGTTGAATCTAGTTGAATCTAGTTGAATCTAGTTGAATCTAGTTGAATCTAGTTGAATCTAGTTGAATCTAGTTGAATCTAGTTGAATCTAGTTGAATCTAGTTGAATCTAGTTGAATGTAGTTGAAGAAAATAGGTTTTTACTTGATGAAGATCCATATCGAAGAATGAATGTTCAGGTGTGATTGTGGTAAATGAATTTCCAGTTAAACTTGTTCAATACTTTTGTTAACATCCTTAAAATTTCGTATTAATGCACTGTATAAATTAAAAATTTTACATTATACCTTCGTTCGTTTGATAAAGCTACTATATCAACGAAACAAGTTTAAATTGAGCATTAGTTCAAAGATAATGGAGTTGTAAACAAATTAAAATGTTGTTTATTGTTGGTTTCGCGTAATAACCTTTGGATCAATAAATGTTTAGAAATGAAAGCAAAAACACATTGTTTGTCGTATAATGTCTCAATGTGGAAATTCATTACGAAACTGAAACCCGTTCATCCGAACTTTTCATGGACTTGATAACAACTTCAACTTAGAGAACAATGATAGTTGCAAAACTTTATTTCAAAGAAGTTCAAACTACGTTTTTAGTAGGTGATTTGAGAGCGTCGTCAAATTTACAAGTTTGCTTTTCTTCAGCTAATTGGAGGTTATTTTTTATATTTTATATTTTACCAGCTTTCGCGTTATTATGAATGCCAGAATGAAATGTAATTTAAATCAAATGCATTAAG
>CAJUYI010002324.1:20281-35703 GCA_910591695.1 Galerucella pusilla
GTTGATTAAAATACAATATAAACACACAACTACACATAACCTAATGCTAATGCAATACCGGCCATATTGACATAAGTAAACACAAGAGATATGACATCACACGGTATCATCGGAAATCCTCGGGTTGTGGTCGGAAAGTGCATTGTAATTTGAATTTTATTTTAAAATTTGGGAGTCACAGTACACTAAGGATATATACCTATCATGTCTGGAAGCCTCTGACTGTTGGTACCGAACCAAATAATCAATCAAACATTCACCATTTTTGTACTAGGATCGTCAAAATACTCTTAAACGCATTAATAGTTTTAATCTCCCTGTAAACTTATCCGTAGATTTGGTCATGTTTATAACGAGTTCACATCATTATTTACCCTGCGTGGTTGGAACTACAAAACAAATATAACAAGCATAAGAAGCTTTGGCAGACCATAATATTTGTTTTACCAACCGCATATATATTACTACTAGGCAAAGGTTTATTTGAATTTTGACAAGTCGATACTAAAACGCTCTTCTGGCAAACAAGTTTAATTCAGAATATAAATAAAACCGTTTCTTGTTGTTTATGTAACGTATTTCAAAGGATACGCGAATTTCTGGAGTTTATACATTACAACAACAACAACAACAACAAAAATTCCCAATTCGGTATTTGAAATTTGTATGTACGAATATAGTTTGAATAAAAATACTGTTAGTTGAATTATGGAAAGTATATTTACACATACAGTGTGGAAAACACTTATGGAATAAAATTCTTTATGTCATTATTTTAGAAAATTATAAAAAATGTCAACTTTTGAATTGAGTTGTGCGATATGTAAACATAAATGTAAATGTACAAGGTGAATCAAGCAAGTATGCCATAGTCGGTGTTGTTTTCTTTAATGAAACACCCTGTATATTTGCATATTTTTGGAATCCTCTTAATGAACCGATTCCAACAAAATAAATAATGTATGGTCAATTATGAATTATACAGGGTGATATTTTAAAATCAATAATTTATCTTGAAATATTGGTACCTACTTTTTTAAATTAGCTAAATATGGATTTATCAAAAATCTAAACTAACTAATTATTAGACGTATTTGTATATCAAACAAAACCTGCTACGCCCATGAATTTTATCATAAATACTTACCTAAAAATTGCCTAAAAATAATAATTAGACATAATCAGTAAATAATGTGGATTGTTTTAAATCGGTAAATAACGTTGATTGTTTTCAATTCTGTCAGTTGTTGATGTGTTGACAGTTATACTGGAAAAGTAAAATCTTTGTCAAACACTCTTTCCTTGTCGACATAACAATGTAATATTTAACTGAGACTCACCGAATTGAGATTTTAATGATGATCGGGTACGGGGATAACTGCAGAAGTCAAGTTGAAGTGGCAAACTTATTCAATCACAGGTATCCCGAATTGCCTAATATTTCACAAAGTACTGTGTCTAAAATTCATGCACAATTCAGAGAACTTGGACATGTCAAACCATTGAAAAGAAAACCACACTTCGTTGAAGATGATGTGAAAGTGGATATTTTGTTAAGTGTCGAAGAGAATCCAACTTCAAGTACATGTCAAATTGTCTGTGAAAATAATGTTAGTCATACAACTGTTCTAAGATGTCTTCATAAAGAAAAACTTCATCCCTACAAATTAACTTTTATGCAGGAGTTAACAGAAGACGATCCAAATCATAGAATGGATTTCTGCGAAAGATTGATGAATAAGCTGAACAGAAATGAGATAGCTCTTGGTACCATTCTTTTTTCTGACGAATCAACATTCACATTGAATGGAGAGGTAAACCGACAGAACTGTAGATATTGGTCAGCAGAGAATCCTAATTGGATGCGTGAGACACATACTCAGTACCCTCAAAAGGTGAACGTTTGGGCCGGTATCATAGGCGATCATATTATTGTTCCTATATTTATAGATGGAAATTTGACAGCTGAAAAATATTTAAATATGCTTAGAAATGAAGTTATTTCTGCGTTGGTAAACTTATATCCCAACGCAATAGATCCTAGCTTACCGAATGAAAATGTTTGGTTCCAGCAAGACGGGGCAACACCCCGTTATGCTTTAATGGTAAAAACTTATTTAGATGAAATCTTCACCAATAAATGAATTGGACGAAGAGGTACTATTGAGTGGCCAGCTAGATCGCCAGACCTTACACCGTTAGATTTTTTTCTGTAGGGTTATCTCAAGAACAAAGTATATGCAATACAACAAACTAGCATTGTAGACCTCAAAGACAGGATAACTACAGAAATACGGAATATTTCACCTCAAACTTTGAACAAAGTTAAAGAGGAGTTCTATAGGAGACTGTGCTATTGCCAACAACTAGGTGGAGAACATTTTGAGCATTTATTTTTATGTATTAAAGTCAAATACATCAGGTATTTTATGTATGTGTTTAATAACTGTAAAAATAAAAATTTCACCCTGTATTATTCATAATCGACCATACATTATTTAGTTTGTTTGAATCGGTTCATCAAGAGGATTTCAAAAATATTCAAATATTCAGGGTGTTTCATTAAAAAAAAAACCGACTGGATGGCATACTTGCGTGAATCACCCTGTACATTTACATTTATGTTTACATAACGCACAACTCAATCCAAAAGTTGACGTGTCTCGGCATTTTTTATAATTTTCTAAAATGATGACATAAAGAATTTTATTCCATAAGTGGTTTCCACACTGTATAATACTACATACAATGTGAAAGCTTCATTCTCCAAAGGTTTTAATAATTGACCAGACAATGTAAGAAATTAAAAAAGACTATAGATGCATATAAAAAACGGCTAAGTACAATTTTTTTTAGGAGTCGTCCCTTCGCCGGCATCACCTCAGCCTCCTGGGCTTATTGTGGATACTCCTAGTGTTCTGACTACAACCTATTCAGCCAATCCGTTCCCTGTATTAGCTCATACAGGTTCTTTGCTGGTTGGTTGTAGAAGTCTTCTGGCGTCATTTGGGGTCTACCATACAGTTTTTGCCTCCTGTGTTCCAGCGTCTCACAGTTGCATAGTATATGCAGAGCTGTTTCGGTATCCTTTTTGCATCTTCTTCATTTACCTCAGTACATTTGTTATTTAATATTATTTTTATTTCCAATATTAAATATTGTTATATTCCTATTTAAATAAATATATAAGTGTGTCTTTCTTAAACATAGCTTCCAGGGGCTTCCATTGATGCCGTCACTATGTTGTTCATTGTCACACGGAAAGCTTGTCTTCAAATTGCAGTTACTATAAACACTGCGGAAGATACTTCTGCGATTTTCCTTCATACAATTGCGTAAAGCCAGTGAACCATCTCTGGTCGTATTTCTCAGGCCTTGCCCATAATTCGTAACCCTTTTTGGTTAAAATAATCATTCATTCTCCGTTTGGGTATACTTAACCTCCTTTCCCGTGTGAAAAATTCAATTCCAGTGGAAATTAAGCTTTTATTTGATAAAGTATTTCTATACTGAACACCGGTCGTTGGTAGTTTCGCAGAAAACTGAGCAAAAGCGAAAATATGTTGATATAATAATTATTCTTTCAAAGCGTAAAATAGTATAATATATTTTCCCAGATAAAATAACGTCAGTGTGTCTTCCATATTCATACGACGCTTAAAAGAAATATGATTATTGTGCTGAATTTTGTGCAATGTATTTTTGCTTGATGGCAGCTAGCAGTAGGTATATAACAAGAAAAGTTTTTCCATTTAATTTCTTCAGTATATTTTTTACTTTATAGGTGAAGTTTTTGTCGTACATTAAGTCGCGGTTTTGTTAGTTAATGTGACTACTAAAGGGGCCTTCTAAATGTGCATGTTCACTGCATTATTGAGGCTGTAAACAAACCGTACAGCTAGAACGTTCTAACGACCACCAATCGATTGTAGTGGAGATTTACATAGAAGATTGAATTATCGATCATTTGTTGTGTTCTTTTGACATCATTGTGTTCCCTTTGTTGAGCAGGTTACCAAAGTGAGCCACGAAATCCTGAAAGGAAGGCGCAAAAGCATTTAAATGGATAAAGCAACTGATTTGCTCAACTAATTTGCGTAAAAAGAACAAAATTATTTCCAGAATTAACAAATTTAACGGAGAAAATGTCAAATAGCGAAGCACCTTTGTTTTTTGGGGCGACAAATGGACTAGTTCACTTAATTTTTTGATAAAATAATTTTTTTCTAGATTCATGCAAAAAACAACACTTTTGTGAAACACATTTAATGGAAAAAGTGGTTCTTTTTTGCACTAGTACAACAAAATTTTTGTTGCACTCATCTGTCATTTTTGTCAGTTAAATAAAATAAAAATGCAGGGCAAGTGTCTGATCCTGCTCTAATACAGCAATAATATAATGGTCAAAGCGAAAACCAGCTTTGATTAAGTACTGACAAGGTGGAGGCCATAAAGATACAAAAAAAAGAAGAACGGTTAAAATACATTCTGAGTTCTGATATGGTAAATGATATTTATTAAATATCAGGGATATTTAGATCACTTACAAGCAAACTTAATGTTGCTAAACAAATATTTCAGTTGAAAATAATGGAGATGTACAAATTCCAAGTACTAGTGGTACATTTAAAGAAATTACAAATCAAGAAGTAGAATTAAAAAATAATTCACTAAGTAATATTAATATTGAAAATTGCACAAATTGTTCCTTTACTTTTAATATTAATAAAGTTTGAGTTTCTAGCATATTATATTCTAATTTTCCAGTTTTTGCATGAATGTAGAAAAAATATTGTATGCAACTCGTGCAAAAAACACTCACTTTTTACACTTGTTGCATAAATAACTACCTATTTTACCGTAAAATAGTGTCATGAATTTTCCAAAAACACATTTTCGACCTTAAAAGTCTTGTAGATACCCCAAAACTATGAATATTGAACTGAACTATCAAAAAACCGATCTACGGGGAGAAAAATTCACAAGACCACAACTTGTAGAGTTTTCATATTAAAAATCGTCAAAGTAAAATGATTGAAAACTCCTCAACACGAGTCAACATCAAAGCAAAACTTCTATAATTCAAAAGTAATGACCACCAATCGATTCAGGGGGAAATTTTGCATATGATTTGGATAATAATTACCAAGTATCAAGAAAAATTGGGTCGGTTCTATAATATTAGTATATAAACTTGGTATTCGCTATTACGTGGTATAATGAGTTACCAATTGGAAACTCATCTTAAGTCCAAATATTAACCAGAGAATAACATTATTGTCCATATTTTTGAACCAAAATAAGAAAAATAAACATCCTAAATTCTGTTTCACTCGGTAATTTATCAAAACAAACCAATATATTTCAGTTATGGTTAGTTAAAAAAGAGTTGGTAACTTGAAAGTGCGGATAGTCTGCCGGCTTGTACAGAAATATTCATCATATAATTATGGTAACTCACTTTTATTATCAACGCAAATATTAGAAAAGAAAAAATATAAACCTTCTGTATCTGTAAGATTTTGAAGGATGGGTGACCCCACAGCACTTAGGCCACAATTGGCCCATTGTGCATCCTTCTGAGGTTAAGACTTCCTTCTAGCTCGTCATCCAGCCTACTTGTTTGAAGTAGGCGATAACGTCGCTGGAAGTAAGCTCCCTCATGCTGGCTTGTGTTAGCCTGTACTCGCCGAATACAGAAACCCTAAATTGAAAGAGTGTCGGACATTCACAAAGAATGTGTTCGACAGTCTCATCTTCCTGTTCACATCCTCTACAAAGTGAAGTGTCAGACAGACCCAGTCTATAGAGGTGTTTTCGTAGGTGGCAGTGACCGGTCAGAATACCCGTGGCTGTCCAAAGGCTCTGTCCTTGGCAAGCCTGCAACCTTCTGCATCGTCCCATCCACCCTTAAACTTTTCTAGGGAGTGTTCCTTTATTAGGTCAATCACAGCCGACGCCGACAGACCAATGAAAGTGTCAGGTCCCAAGAGTTTTTGGGAGGCTGCTTTCCTGGCTAGTGAGTCGGCAATGTGGTTACCTTTCGATTTACTGTGGCCCTTGATCCAGCCTAGAGTGACTTCGTTGTTGCTACAGGCTTCGATCAGGGACAGGTGACACTCCAGTACTAGGCCTGATGGGATACGTGGGATACGTGCTTGTCCGTAAGGATGTGCATTTTATTACCAGTAGTGTTTCTTTTGGTAATCTCTTTTGCGGCGATGTAGATAGCAGTGAGCTCTATTTGATCAACTCTATATATATATATATAAACATTATTGAATTATTTGTCAATTACATACATATAATTTTTATTGAAGAAGTGAAAACATCAAACATTCTCTGAATATAAAAGATACTGCTATGTCTCTTCTGTTTATATACAATATATTCCTTGTTAAATACACCGAACTATGCTTTCACTATGAATTTCCATCAATTCAAAGAGTATAGAATACGAAAAGCTGTTGACCTGTTCACCGAAAATTTACATATATACGGACCTGTAATGTTGAAATAAAATCGCCTCCTTTTGCTACGTCTGCCAGAGGCGTGCGAAGAGAACTCCATTACAACCTCTGAATTCATACTAAAATCATTCTAGCTAAAGTATGTGCTGGATTTAGCATGGGTTTAGCCGGTAAAAGTTCTAACCTTGAACTTTCTCATAGACCCTTCCAGAAAACCTGACTTTGACAGCTCGGCCATATTGTGCTGTGTCCCTCGATCAGTTGGAGTTGTAGTTTGTGTGTTTTGACATGTTGTTGACAATATTGGCGAAAACTACGAAGTGGGCGACATCTGTTAATTTCCTTTCTAACTTCAATAAAGGTGAACAACAAAATCAGATGCCAATAATTTTGTTGTGTCATTTAAAATCTGTGATTTAAAATTTGAGTATAACCTAACCTAAACACCTTCACAAACTGTGACAGACTACTGTCATGCCATCAGCTGACCGGCCGCGTGCCTTTGTTGTTCACCCTTATAGCAGCCATATTGAAAAATTCAGTGCCATCTATTGACACGTGATTTTCTCCAATATTTTATTCAAACAATAAACTTTACAAATACCACATGACGCAGTCAGTAAACTATCTGAATGGAACTTAGTAATAATAAGAAAGTCATTATTATTATTATTATCTCTTGATTTCCATATTTCACACTTCACACTTCACAATAGTACAGAACGATGGCATTTTAGATTATTTCAAGAACTTATTACTAACTAAAGTCTCATTATCATCCTTTGTTTACCAGTAAACATTGAAAACTAAATTGAATATGACATGATGACTCAGAAAAATGTGGCTGTCAGTGACGTAATTCTGGAGTGGTCTATAGGAAACGTTACATTACTAAGCACTAAGAGCTCTTTAAAATCAACAAAAGATTCTCACCACCAGCTACCGCCAAGCGAATCCCACACGTCATCAAGATTGGCTTATTGAACATAATTTTTTGGGGGTGAAATAGATCTACGTTTTGTAGGAAAAAAATCCTGGAGATTAGAGTGACTTTCAAATAGATTGGGGGGGGTGGGTGAACCGAGTACATATACCTACCCAAAAGTACGCCATTACATTTATCTCACTTCGACCGTTACAATTTTGCTGACGAACTCCGTTTTAAGTGAACCCTTTTAACATAAAATATAGTGACAGGTAAGTTTGCTATATAGAAAACATATTCTGAATCGGGACTGTCGGTAGAAAGGAACGATCTCTTTTGATCCTGTTTTTGAATATACCTACATTAAACTGAAAACTGATATTTGCGATTATTCTATTCAGTGAACTTCACGAGTCTATTCAACATGAATTTTCAAATGGAAACTCGAAATAGTCACCGTCAGAGCGAAAGTTTAATAACTTGACAAATTAAGAGTATTGATTGCGTGGTTTCTTAGTCGACTACACTTTAGGGGGTTTTAGATAAACTTGTATTTGGTATTTTACATAAAATGACATGAGGAATTTTGTTTCTTTCAGTTGCATAGAAATGTGTAGTTAATATTTTAACGTAAAGCAGTCAAATTTGGTTGAAAACTGGACAACTCATGTGCATTGTTTAAAAATCGGTACCAGATGGTATTTAGTAGCATAGAGAGCATAAAGGCAACAATCCTTAGGTCGTTGTGTAAGTGGAGATGTCCGTCTTAGCTCTGGTGAGAGAGAAAGACACCGACGATTAGAGGTTTTTCTGTCTTTATGTGTCTATAGCAAGCACGCCATTAGAGA
This sequence comes from Galerucella pusilla, assembly GCA_910591695.1. Taxonomy (NCBI): domain Eukaryota; kingdom Metazoa; phylum Arthropoda; class Insecta; order Coleoptera; family Chrysomelidae; genus Galerucella; species Galerucella pusilla. Next base: position 28,525 of record CAJUYI010002324.1, read on the forward strand.
AAGTCATCTAGAACCTTTGACTTTCCATCTCCTTTTTACAAGCCGACGGGTTCCAAGCTGGCTTCTTGTCTCTATATGTAGTATCTATGTTCAGTAGTCCGTTTTCAAAGCGTTTGGTACTGCACTACGAACAAACCTTTATTCTCAGGATAGTATTTGCATGTCTTTTATCATTGCTTTATTAAAATAATAAATACACCCCAGGGCTACGTTCATAAATTTACTCGGAGTAAGGATAGTTTACTCCGAAGCGGTCATAAATTTACTCTACCAGTAGGTATAGAGTATGCTTTTATAAACGTTCAGAAACCTATACCCGGAGTAAACTCTGCATACTTCGCTTTTTAATGGAGTATTAAAGGAGTATTATATACTCTGACAGTTATGACAGTTTGGCTTATACAGTAGGTAGCTCTGATCAGATTACAGTCATATATCTATTAATAGATATATGGTTACAAATGATTGCATTGCATATCAATAATGGACTACTCCGTGCTATCAATTGGAAAGGATACCATTATTCTTAAAAATAACTACCTAATGCCTACCTATGCTGTAATATAATACTTTGAAATTTATTAATCATCAGTCATTATTCAACATGAGTTCCTAACATTGTGTTATGATATTAATATTAGCTGTATTCTTTTTACCAGTCGACTGTCTCACTTGTAAGAATAATTAAGACAAAGTGAGTGAGATGAAGTAAGATAAATTGAGGCAAATTTATATCTAAAGAGAATGCATGACAGTCACAGATCACAATTATAACATAACCTCTAATGTTTATACCTCGGATTATACCACAAAAATTTAGTTTATACACAATTTTTTTTTTCAACGGGCTCTGAAAGTACCATAAATGCCACTTCTTAAAGCAATTCTTATTTAAAAGAACATTAACCACACTTTTAAGATAGATGTGACATGAGACATCAGCAAATATCCGGTACAGATCGCAAAAAGTTTTCAACTCACTTCGTGCTCACTTCTAAGTTCTATAAAAAGCTAGCTCAATTGGGGTAAGGGGGGAAGAAATTTTCTTAGTTAGTCTCACTTTGTACTCAACTCGAGCCATATTGAAAGAACATATACTTTTTACTAATTTACTGAGACTAACTGAGTGACTCAGTTATTCTCAGGTAAACGTGGTAAAAAGAATACAGCTATTATTAATATTCAACACACAACACAATGACATTTGATTTACCTCCGGCTGGATACCTAGCCTCTGAACGGTTACTCTGAGTAACCAACAAACATACTTTTCTAATCACGTGATCATACTCTTCTCTACTCACTGGAGTAAGTCTATGAACGTAGCTGCAGTGGCCAATAATTCTAGGAACTTTTGGCGAGTCACCATTTCATTTCTGTTATTCTGTCACTAGTTATGTCAAATGTCAGTTATATTTATTTTTGTTTTATTGTGTATGTCCATTTTCGATTAGATTTTTGTAGCATTTCTAGTTAGTTGTATCTCTATATTGTGGTTTAATTTCCCAAGAAATTAAAAAAAAGAATGAATAATATACCACAAGGAACATACAGAAGATATCTATTCTTCTAATTACTTTTTCCACTGACATCTGACATAACTAGTGACAGATAACGGAAATGAAATGGTGACATGCCAAGAGTTCCTAGAACTATTGACCACCGATGTGTTGAGTATTCAGCTAAGAAGTCATTTCAAATTTCAAGATTCACGTTTCGGGGGTGTATCAATTATTTAAATAAAGCAATATAGATGTTCGCAATGATAAAAAATATACAAAAATCTTCTGTTTTGAAAAGTAGACCTTAACTGTCATTCTTGTCAGAGAAAACCACTGTTTGTTGGCCACACTGACCTTAGACTGAACTCCTCTATTGAATAAATTTTGAAATATTTCCAGCAATCGAAAACTGAATTGGAATTTTTCAAAGAAAACGCTGGAAAATGCTTAGATTTTTCACGGAACTATGTCGTGTGAATTATTTGTTCTTTGTATTTATTCCGTCACGCGATGTAAATCATATTTTATTCGGAAAACGCTGGAAAATCCAATTCAACTATTTGTCTGGTGGCGGCAAGAAGTATATATGTTGATCTCTTCACGTATATAACCACATCCACCTATCCGGCACAAATAGACAATTTATATAGTTCGATATATACATGATAAGTTATAAGCTGTTGAACTTTTTGTTGCAAGGGACGGATATATACATTTGTGAGTTTGATCTACAGAAATTGTTTTTATGATGCACACAGATCTCTTGAAGTCAACAAATTTTTTCTCTTAAAGAGTTCCATATAAATGTTTGCTATACCTTATAAAGGAATCGGTTTATTTTTGGTGCTAGGCTCCGTTTCACATAAGAAAAAGCCAGTGAAGTGAAGCAAGTGAAGTTTGCCAACTGTCTTGCGCATAAACCAAAATCGGTCTTGTTTATCTATGTCGCCTCTTAACGACAGTTTCATGCCATTGGCGTAGCAAACGAACGATAACAAGTATTTTGATATACCAGTGTATATTAGGTATAGATGAAACTATTTTAAAATAATTCCTAAATATGTTTTATTAAAACCATACATACGATAAATACAAAATGTGAAAACGTTACTCTACTGATTTGAAGTCAAATTTACAATAATATGGCGCTGGTTCGGAAAAGTTCGCGCATCGTCTGGACAAGCCCTTATTCAAGTCATGCGTTTCTATCTCAAGCAGTGGACTTTCGTTTTATGTAGGTACGTTTATTCAAAATAAAAGAGTACAAGAGACGATAACTTCATCCTATTTGTGTAAAATCGGCGGGAATTTGAAGTTATAAAATGTGAGGCTGTCGAAAATGCAATTAGGCAATCCAGTGACCTGTCTAATAAAATTCAATATGGCGACACAGGGCAAACAAATGTGATTTAATACATGGTAGATCGTGGATTTTGGTATACATAAGTGTTTATTTTGGAGAAAGGTGCTTTTATTTTGATTTCGTGTCTTTATACTAATAATATACAATAAAAAGTTCAGTTTCATAAAACTTTTAAGCAGGCTATATCAATTTAGGACCAACTTTTGGTTGTGTACCTATATAAGAACATTATTTTTTCGACTAAAAAGTCTTGAGCACTGTTTATGACTGAATAGACAATACAAAACTTACGTATCTATCTAAATTGTTTGCCCTGCACGGCCATATTAGGTCACGTGATCTGGATTGCCTAATAGACGCTGTGGAAATTGACAACAGGTGAGTTCGGAATGGCTTTTTGGTGCGGTGATAGTGTAGTGTTCGTGTAGTGCAGAGTTAAGTCACGTGCTGATGGTATAAGGACGGAGTGATCAGTGTGTAACACCTAATACACCAGTTTGTACCGAGTAAACGGTGTCCCACCATGTTTACACCATTCATACCCCAAAGTATTACCGAACGCAATAATAGTGTGCACTATATTTTCTCTGATCAACTAACGAACACAACAGTGTCAATAGTGTCTAAAGTGTCTAAAGTGTTGACACTTTTTACCATTCCGACCTCAGCTAGCAGTAAAATAATTAGAACACAGCTAGAGACACCTACAGGTCTAGCTCTGAATTATCATTTGGTTTTATTCACGGTAGCCTGCGGGAGATATCTAGGGATTAGTGATCTATAATTGTAAAACTTAATTTTGCGTCCGATACAATGGTACAATTGACACTGTAGATTCTTTTAAACAGTGGTTAATTTCTTCGTTCGGTTATAATATATTTTGTAAACGTCCTATTTTGCAGATTCTATTTGTCAATATAACATAAATAAATAAAGCAGCCACAGAATAAACTGATTTTTAACCGCAGTAGGTATATCGTGTAGTTACAATTTCCAAGTTAATCTAAGCCAAAAAGGATCACATTTTGCGAACGTTTTGTCTAACTTCATTATAAAAGAGAGATTTTAAAATGTATCACCAGAAGGATATTGCAATATTTTTGTTAGTTACAGCAATTGCCATCTGTGAGAAAACTTAAGTATCACTCAGATGAAACTAAAGGTCACATTTCACTATCGATTAAACTGTGTAATATAAAGTTCTCGTGTTGGAAAAGTGGAGAAAACTCATTTTTGAAAGAAACAACAGCAAGATGGTTTCATACTAGAACTGCTTTTAAAAATAACCCGATGTCTTTACGAAAACACCAACATCATTACACAAAAAGTTGTTCCTAACGCGTGCAGAAAGCGTCTTTTCCATGCTTATATGCAGTCGCTAGGATAATAACTAGCCAAACTACTTGGCCCAATGTAATTTACTGTAAAGATAAACTTGAAATTTAGTTAAATTAGGTAAATTTTGAGAATCTTACTTCCACAAAAGCATTTTTTCTAATCAATACTCATACCCTGTTCTACACATCTTTCAAGAGCACATGCACTGCTCAATAGATGGCGCAGGTAACAATTGCATAATGAAAATCGTATGCAGAAAGTATTTACCAGCAGTTTCGGAAAACCTGCAATTCTACGCGCCTATCGAAATTAATTGAAATGCAATAATCCCATGACTTTGAAAAATATTTTAAAGATGTCATGTGGTATCATCAAAGATTGTTTTCCATTTAGTGTAGGCTGCAGAAATGTGATCAAGTAGGTAAGTAAGTAATTTGGAATGATGTTAGTTTATTAGGTCAATTGTTAGGATATAATTTTCGTGAGATGTTGTAAGAGTTCCCTCTAATTAGCTGGTTGTAGATTTGCGATATAATTCAGGTAATCAGCTTCAAATTAGTGTAAATGAATATATATCGATGTAATTGAAACATCTCTTAAGGAAAAATTAGTTAGCAGATTAATTTAAAAAGTAGGTAAAGGTTTTTTTAAAACATTCATATTGGGTCGATCATGACCTTTATCGTTACTATGCTCTAAGATCACTGTCAACAACTAAACATATTATTAGTTTACATATTTGTTTTCCATTTGATAAGGTTGACTCACAAATAGTTTATAGTGTCTTTTTTGGTATTGACAGCACAAATCGTCAAACCGAAAACCATATGAGCAAGATTTATTTCCAAAAAATAAGGGTAGAAGGTTAGATCACCCTGTATAAATAAGCTATCAACATTTTTGGAAAACTTTTCTGTTGATTGTTTTAATACCAAATATTTCATCTACAATTTGGCGTAGAAACAATTGAAATTGATTAAAAATTACGAAAGTTCTTGGACAACGAACTTCAGCAAAATTTTAGGCAGCCGGGTTTTTTTGCCGGCAAGTGTATTGTATCAATTTATGTATATAACAATTTCAACCGATTTGAAAGTGTCTGGTACACTGTTTTTATCCAGTAAAAACGTGCTTCAGTGTTTGGTACATGTAGTATTTATTTTTTATTGCCTATGAGTGAGTTTACAGGGCTATTCTCATTCTGTACGTCCCAAGCTCATCCTTACCCACTACTTAAATTATAAATGTAACGAATTTCTCTTTTTTGTAATTTGTACATAAATTCGAAAGTGTGCAAACTTCAATACCCCCAGAAAGGCACAACTGCATCACTTGGTCTTAGATTTTGCGAAGGACTACTTTCCAAAATGTAACATTATTATGTATGGAATAATTTTCTAATCTAATTTCGCAGGTAGTTTTAGATAAAACTCTGTACCCATGCGATACGTACCATTCTCAAGACTCACCTTTTTTTCAGATAGTAATATGGACTGGGACTGGATCCTCAGTGGTGTAAATAAAACAGTACCACGAAACGCGGGTCCAGAATGCGCGAAATTCCTAAATCCCTATTGGCGCTGCGTGGATACCAGTCTAGTCCTAGCATTTGTTTACTGGATAATGAAATGGAGTTATCCAAAGCTTACACTGCCTGCTTCAACATACGTCAGAAAAGATAGATGTGGCAGAAGAACGTTATTAGTAATGATGTGTATTATATGGGGTATGGAAATCGGGTACAAATTTTCATCGAGAACTGTGATATATCTTTTGAATCCTTGTCACATTACTACAGCAATACAGGTAAGAAAAAATTTTTTCTACGACCACTATCGGAATTCATCTTCTGTGCCTTGAAAAGCATCTGCAAAGTTGGTGTTGTCCGCGAACTGTCATAATTTGACATTATTGAGTTAAGCAGAAAGTAACTTTGGCGCACGTCTAATTTTATTTATGGAAAAAAGAGAGCTATAGTAGTTATTTTAATATAAACTGTAGAATAAAATATTTTAGTTGATTTTCTAATATGTTGACGCATCCAACAGTATTTTCGGTAATAATTTAATGAGAAATAGGGAAATCTAAACAATATCTGACATTATTGTAATAAGTGTTGCCTACGTTCATAGGTACACGAAACTGCTATATGAAAACTGCTAAGTACAAACAATGGCAATTAATTTTATTTTGGTGTGATCGTAGATAAAATCTTGTGTGTTTTTCGAGCAGAAAGTCCTTTGGTAGTCTCGACTGCCGCCAAAGTACTACTTTCTGCTCTTGATACACAAATAGCTATTGTTAATTTGCCTCGCGATTGTGACAGCGTTTGTTGTAGAACATTATAGCAGGGACGTATTAAACACAAAATAATTTTTTTTCAGATCTACCTTTTAGCAGCAGCGCCTACAAAGATTGTAACTGCAGTTTTCAGGTTTCATCTAAACTTATTAAATGGACCATTATTAGCATTTCTTTTCCCAGAAACGGATACTAGACTGGTAATACGTTTGAATTTATATTTATTTAAAACACTATGTAAAATGACCCACCATAAATAATACAATTATTAAATAAATCAAAAAATTAGTCACAAATATTATTTTATTTTGTAATATAATCATACTATTAACGACTACCTGCTGTGAATTTTGGTCTTTTAAATTAATTTTATGTTGGCATAAGTCAAAACGAAATATCTTGGACGTAGTATAATTGGTGACAGTAAGGGTGGGTCATTTTGACCATTGGTCTGTAATCTATTAGGGATTTCTATTTTTTTTAGTTACCACTAGAAGCCGCCATATATTGGATACAACATGGAATGATGCTTGTTGTGCCTTATTACCTTTTACGATTAGGAGGTAAAAACATAAACAATTGATATAATTATGAACTAAATAAGATTTAAGCGTTACATGAATAAAATAAATTAAAGTATGGAGCGTTCAATAACAATCATTCATTTAAAAAAAA
>CAJUYI010002324.1:40703-53648 GCA_910591695.1 Galerucella pusilla
ACTGTGTGTCTTATGAAAACTCGTTAATAAGCTTGTGACATACAAATCCAATTTACTGTAATCAAGTAATATGAAAAACTATGTTTGTAGTTCGTTTTGAGTTAAGTATTCATATTAATCTATGCTACAACATAGTTTTCAATATTATCTTCACTTAATATTGCAATAAATACAACACTATCCGCAAGAGGACTGGAAGTTTTCGGAGTCAAATTTCATTCAAACAAGGTAACACCTTCATATAGGTATTCTACTCATAGTATTTTTGAATAAAATTAGATCCATTTTGATTGTCTACATTCTTCAGACGACATTATTTTAGTTCAAGTTCAGCTATAAACTACAGAATAAAGTAGAATACTTCGATTATTTGCACAGCTGACATTTAAAAACACAATTTGACAAAGAACAATCAAAAGAGGTTCTCCAAAGCTCCACTGTTTGTTTTCAATGCAATTTTGGTATCTCAAAAAATATATATGTATAATACTCCATATTACTATTTTTTCATCAAATATTATTTTTTTCAAGGTACCATGATGATTAGTAGTATAGTTATTCCAAAGTCAGTGTAATTACCATAAAATGAATCAATGTTGTCAGATATATTTTCTAAATATAAAATAGTGTGCGTCTGACAGAACATAAACATCATAAATTAAACTATGTGAATATTATGTACAAAATAATAATCAATAGCAATAAATGTGGTTTATCATTATCACATTGGGCATACCAGACTGACCTGAATTGAACCATCTTTATAACAGACGTTTAAAATTCTCTCTCCAATTTCTTTGGTTTTGAATTGATTCAACTAGTTTTTTTTTATCCGAGAATATGTTAGCCATCCAGAGGTGGACCGAGGTAGACCATTGAAACTTCTGTGTTACCATATACAGCAGATACTGTTGGGTATAGTTTTTTGTCTGGAAGTCCTATCAAAACATTTGAAATAATATACAGAAAAGGCAGAAATAAAATTATACATACCCCTAAAAGCAACACCTAAAAATTCATAATTCTTTTCAAATGATAGAGTATTATCATCACAATCTAGTATTACTCTTATCCTTTCTCCAACCTGCAATATTTAATTTTATTCTAGTGTCAATTCAAAAAATTTAATAATACATTCAGAATTTTTATTTATTACCTGATATTTTGGAGCATTGTTTAACATAGGATAATTTCCTTGTGCATCTCCATTATGCAACAAATGATTATCTACTAAATTCCAGCCCCAACTTTGATCGTCTGAACCTAATAAAGCCACATAACCATGACACTGAAGAGTTGCATCTTTTGTAGCAATTCCTATTACTGCTACTGTTCCTAAAGGTCCTTCCCAAATTACTTCCCAAGTGTGTCGACCATGTCTGAATCCTATTTTACCTCTAGAATTTTCAAATTAAGCATTTACAGCACCTCTCTTAGTGAATATAAGTAAATTTGACAAATTATTACATCTAGGTGACAAGCTGTTAGCAAGAATGGTATGCATTACTTACTATTAGAACTGTTGATGAATACAAATTATTAACAAAAAATTCCATAGGTGTGATCTGTATTAGTAAATAGAGTAAGTTGATTTACCTAGAGGCATCAGTACTTTGAGCTACAGGATTTCGATGTAACGTAAAACCATTAGGCTTTATATAAATATTTCTAGAACAATCATTAGGATTCCAAGCATGATGAAAAGCTCTTAATTTGGCTTTATATGTGGGCACAGAACTTAGAAGGTCCGATTTAAGTGCTTCTTCTGCAAGTTTTCTAACACAATGTAACCGCCACACGTCATTATTTTCATCGTTTAGAAAACTATACCACCGTTTACATACAAAGGAACAATTTCTTAGATCATGTAAGGTTAAAAACGAAAATATAACTTCTAAAACATTATCGGGAACTACTGTAGCTATCGCTGTGTCCATTTTTCTTGTTTATTTGACATTTCATTTTGACATTTCATTTGACATTTCATATTTCAAATGCCATTCAACTTTTTTGTTACGGCAAATTTTCATGGTAGCTATTACATAATTATCAAGGTTTTGCACATACTACTTCCACTTTCCACATCCAGTTATTTTATCTGAGCTCAAAATTCTTACTGCAACATAAAAATACAAGTTTTGCTTTATAAGTGCCTCCTACAATTGAGTAGAAATAGTTATGTGATTATTGAGGATCATACCTGTATCCTGTATCTTACGGAGCGGCGCCAAAAACAAATTTCTGATTGCTCTAGTGGCAATCATCTCAACCTCTGTCAGCGTGTCCCACGTGAGATAGAATGGCCAATGAAAAGAAATGCTTTGTACCCGCCGCCAAGCTGATCTAAGGATGTATTTGCACGAAATAGCTCAACTTTGTCAAGCTTTGAGAGTGTCAAATTCTCAGTAATCGTAATAAAATTTGAATAATATGAAAGTGCATTAATCCTTCATTTATAAGAACCATTGAAATTAAATTTCGGTTAAACAAATTCGAATTATTGGGCTTTAAAGTATGGTATTATTCCGTCGCCATTTTGACTAAGTTTAGTTGTAAGTGTTGATGGTTTTATAGGAATATTTAGGAATTTCTTGTGGGTTTATTAAAATTTTAAAGACTTTTTGAGTTCGTATAATTTCGGAAAGTGTAAGGATGGCACAACAAACAAACACAACGAACTGGGTGATACATGGATCGAATGGTAATTTTTTTAAATTCTAGGTGCATGCCTCTTCTCTAGAATACCTTGTAATATTAATCCATGCTGACCTATCTAATTACCTTAGATATTTTATTTTATTAAATGTGTTCGGAAAAACAAATTGTCTCATTGTTCATTCTTATAAAATAAACAAATTAGTTCTTTGATATTAAGTTATTTTTTATATGAAAATAGGACAGCCTCAAATGATTAAATTGATGCAACCTTCGGGAAAAACTTTTAATGGTATAATGACTTCGGCGATGACTGGACAACCAGTTAAAATTGTCAAGACAGCTACTTCTGTTTCTGATGATTCCCAACAGGTAAGTCTTGGTAGATTTGTATACTTTTTGTAAAATATTCTTGAAAACCATGTACTTGAATCAAATGATACACTGTATATTTATTATTGTTGAATTTCAATTGATTAAGTAATTACATACATTAGACACTAATGAGTTGGCACTTGTATGTATATATTGGGACATTCACAGATACCTAAAAAATCTATCCTGTCCTCTTCCACTCTCTCTTAATTTCTGTAGACAGGTGTTGTGAACTTGAAAATTACACAACCTCATTACAATCTCATAAGCATTTTTATTCAAAACATTAAATATATTTTTTATACAAAGATTCCTCATTAAGATGATTGTCCACAATGCCATCATCAGTTTTTGATTCTTGTCTTATATTTTTTTTCAGATGTATGCAAGCACCCTTTCCTCGGGTCAAGTTATAAAGACTGTACAGGCACCTAAAATACTAAAAAGTAAGTAAGAATAAATTATTTAGTAAACTTGACTGAAAAATAATTTGGCAGTATGTCACCATGTTCAAAAATATGGCCTTAGGGACTCTTGAACCAAACAAAATGGTACCAAAGCTACTTGTATTAAATTGGCACAGATAAATATAATTGACATCCTTGTTTCATCTCTTCCACTCCCCAGTCCCTACTACCTTTGATGTTCTTGAACTATCCTTACATGCTTTATCTACACTTTCCTTCCCATTATAGATTTTTTGTATTGGTGCAGAGGTGGTAAGTTGATTAGAATCTTAATACCTGGTGTAGGGTGATTCTTATGGCTGCTGTTACGCACATACCCATAAATATTGTCTACCAAATTTCATGTTTGCCTCTAACAAACAAATTGAGATCACAAAAAATGACTCTTTAATTTTTAGAAACCATTCCAATTCAAGTTAACAAAGTCCCATTAAAAACGATAAAACTAAGCCAGTCACAAATGGTAAGTGATATTTTAAATGAGTGATTTTCTTCTAATTTTACTTTAAATTTTTAGCAAGGTATCAAACTTGCGCCCTCCTTAATGCCTACAAAAGTCCAAATTTCACAGCTTAGCTCTACTTCACCTACAGTACCTGTATACACTTCTCAGACTTCACCAATGACAAAAAATCTTACTCCTCCAATTTTATCGAGAAAGAGACAAGAACATGTAGAATTGGAATATGCACCAGAATCGTAAGTTTTTTTATTATAGTATTAATATTGGACAATCTTTATGTTTTTCTTAGTTGATTTGATAGAATTTTAATTTTATAGGGATATAAATTTTTAGTTATTTAAATAATTTTACTTGGATGATCTGAAACGTCAACAAAAATCTGGCATCTCAATCTGGATTGAAAAAACAGATACAAAAAATATGGCAATATATATTTTCATCATTCCTAGACTGTGTCGTCAAAGATTACAGAATAAAAATATAAGATGTTTCACTCCAGGGCGGTTTGATTCAAGTTGCTGTCCCAAACGGACGCCGCTCTCATAAATTATGTTTACGACTCACTTTTGTTGTCAATAACGAGACCGGTAGATACCAGATAAGTTCGAAAAGCTTATTTTATTTTAAGCTATACAGGGGTAATTAGAGAAATATATATTTAAATTAATAGGATTCTTCATAATAATAATAATAGCCTTTAATGCCCAACAGATATAAATCCCTTTACAGAGCATACGAAAAAATACAATTGACATTTGCATTTAAAAAAATAAATAAATAAACAAATACAAAACAATAAAATCGAATTACAACAATAAAATAAAATTACATCAATGAAGTAGAATATATAGATTACATAATAAATTCAGAATGAGCCTTTTTCTTAATAAAACTCTAGACTATCAACAAACAAGTCACACGAACTACATAAATTATTAAAATTACAACACATGACATTCACTGGCGAGTTAAATAAAATGTTGTCTAGTATTGTAATTAGGCATATTAAAACTGAAATTACTTAGAATCTCTGGACACATAATTACACCGTGAAAAATCTTATATAGAAGAGACAAGGATGACAGAACTCTACGACAAACTAGATTTTCAAAATGAAATTTATCTAGGAGAGATTGATAATCAACTCCTCTTGATGGATAAGATCCGCACATTTTAAAAACTAAATATTTTAAAAATTTCCTCTGTATAGATTCTGCCCTGGTTATGTGATTATTATAGAACGGATACCAAATAATTGAACAGTATTCCAATTTGGAACGAATAAAAGAGTAGTAGAGTGTTTTTAACACAGTAATATTTTGAAAACCTCGACAGTTCCTCACAATAAAGCCATAAAACATAGATGCTTTTGCTACTTTAGTCTCAATATGTTCAATAAAATTCAAACGTGAATCAAAAATAACCCCCAGATCCTTAATAGATGAATGCTGAGATAGAACATTTCCATCTATATTGTAGTCAAAATTTACCATCGTTTTTTTCTTAGAGTATGATACCTTTTTACATTTTGAAACATTCAATGCGAGTCTGTTCACGGAACACCAGTCAGATATTTTTTCCAAATCGGACTGCAATACTACACAATCAGCCACATTTGATATGGGAAGAAATATCTTCATGTCATCTGCCTACCTGAATCTAAAGAGCGATCAATGTCATTTATAAACAAAAGAAATAACAAAGGTCCGAGGTTTGATCCCTGTGGAACACCTGATTTAGCTGTATATTTTTGTGAAGAGTGACCATTAAAAAAAACAAATTGCTTCCTACTCTCTAAGTAAGACTGACAAAACATTAACAAATTTGGTGAAAATCCGAACTGATTCAAAGGCTTATTTTTAAATGTTTAAATTATTTTGAAAAATGTTCGGGATATGAATTTGAAAAGGTAAGTAAAAAATAAACTTGAATTTTTAAAATGAATCAATTCACAGTTTTTATCCAGCATCTTAGTAATTTTGTGATACTTATTGATAATCCAGGAGATATTTATCACAAATTCAATTAAATATACTCATTAGCCACCAGAATAATAGGGCCACTAAATCTTAAATTTTGATCTTTAAATAACGCGTATTTTTTGGATTGACAAGGTTAAAACAGTAAAAAGAGAAGCAGCTGCAAGATAAAATTTTATAAATGTTGTAAAATACTAAGTTTGGAGTTTGGTTTATGTGTTAAATTTAATCTATTGTCTTTCAAATCTTTCAATATACATTTGAGGGTAAAATATATACGGACTCTGGTATAGTGACTGGCATAATATTTGAAAGGAAATTGATTACATGGATGATGAAAAGAAAATTTAGTGAATTCGTTCAAAAGGAACTGACCAATTCCACTTTGGTTAGCTATAGAATTGAATTTATGTGTTTTCTTGCTTAATGTACTTGTTTATATAATATCCTTATTATAAAAATTAATCCGTAATTTTGTATTAGCAAATATTACTAAATATTTAGTGTTTAAGCTTTGCTATTAAAGAGAAAATTATTAATATGACTTTTTGCTCATTTCAACAATTAATTAATAAATTCAAAAAATATATACAACATAAATATAAAATACGAACAACCAATAAACACCGTTCTAAAATAACAGCGCTCGGCGGGCGACGTCCCGTATAATATGCCAAATTAAATGCAAGTAAGGACGTAGCGACGTACAGTACCATCCAAGTCACTAAGTGTGCTTTACGCGATAAATTTGAACGAGTGAAACATCTTATATTTTTTTTCTGTAATCTTTAGTGTCGTCCAGGAATGTAGGGCTTTTCCTACTCAGTAAACAATTCACCATTATTTTCAGGAAACGAGGTCGAAAATCAGAAAAGGTGGGTAAAGGCCTTCGTCATTTCTCGATGAAAGTATGCGAAAAGGTCAGGCAAAAAGGTACCACTACTTATAACGAAGTAGCTGATGAATTGGTTACCGAATTCACCAGCTCCACAAATAACGCATTAGCTGATCAGTACGATCAGAAAAATATCAGGAGGAGGGTCTATGATGCGCTCAATGTTTTAATGGCTATGAATATTATTTCCAAAGAAAAGAAGGAAATTAGGTAAGTTAAAATCATGCCAAATTAGGTTAATTTATCTGTAAAATGCATTCCTCTGATTTTTATTTTTAGATGGATAGGACTTCCTACAAATTCCCTTCAAGAGTGCCATCAACTCGAAACGGAGCTGCAGAATAAGTTGAGGACAATAATAGAAAAGGAGAGGCAATTAAATGAGCTGATTCTGAACCAAATCGCTTTTAAAAATTTAGCACACAGAAATAGGGAAAACGAAAAATCCTACGGAATGCCGTCTCCGAATTCTTACATTCAGCTGCCTTTTATTGTTGTCAATACAAATAAAAAGACTGTTATTAATTGTAGTATTTCTAATGATAAGTGAGTATATGACCGTTTTTGTAACTGGAAGAATCAAAGTTTCGTACATTTTATTAACATTTTAAAATATTTTAATTCCCTTTTGTTTAAGGATGGAATATTTGTTCCAATTTAATGACAAATTTGAAATAAACGATGACATGGAAATTTTAAAGTCGATTGGAATGTTGTCGGGTAAGTTATCCAACTATTATCTGCTATACACGTGAAATACCTTGTGGAATTTCAGGTTTAGACACTGGTACCTGTACACCTGATAATTTAGAGAAGATCAAGACTTTAATTCCAGAGTCGCTGTGGCCATATTTGGACAGTAAGTATTTTTATGCTTCCAAATTAACAAAATTCTCGAAATTAATATTTTTTTGTTGTTATATATTTTGCTTAATTTACAATCTACATCCTTATAGAGTATTAAGTAAATTAGAGATGAAGTTTTTGACGTGAAAGGGAAATATCCAGTGATATTTCACCTTATTCTATTGCCGTTTAATTATCAAGCAGTTCTGGGGGCCAGGTTTCAGCAAGTCTTCTTGTGGTGGGGTCATCGTTGAAAAGCTCTTCTACTAACTGATTTGTATAATGCACAGTTCGTTCTTTGTATGACGCCGTAGCTTGATGGATTTCATCTCTGATAAAAGGAATCTTTAGGTCGCCATGCAGTGTTTGATTACTGACATGCCATGGTGCATCCGCTATCGACCTTAGCAGCTTTGACTGGAATCTTTGGATGATATTGAGCGACGTTGGTTTTTCGCACCCCCATAGATGGAGTCCATAAGTCCAGATAGGTTTAAGCATAGTTTTGTATAGCAGGATTTTATTATGGAGATAGAGTTTTGATCGTCGACCTAGTAGCCAGTACATTTGTCGGAACTTAATGTCTAGCTGTTGTCTTTTCATTTTCATGTGTTTTTTCCATGTCAGACGTTGATCCAGATAGATGCCAAGATTTTTGGTCTCTGTTGCTGTAGGTATACATACGTTATCTATCCTTACAGTTGGGCATGTGCTGTGACGCGTGTAAGTTGAGGTGGTTTTGCATATTTTGAGATGATGTTGTAGGGTCTTCGTCTACTGAAAGTATCGCCACATCGTCGGCAAAGGAAGCAATTGTGGTATTGTTGGTTTCGGGTATATCGGACGTATACAGTAGGAAGAGCAGCGGACCTAGAACACTGCCTTGTGGAACTCCAGATTTTATGGGGCATATGCTGGACTGTTGGCTATCGGATTTGACGGAGAAATGTCTATTGGCAAGATAAGATTTAAGTTGAAGTAGTTACTAGATAATGCATTTTTCAGTTTGTAGAGCAAGCCTCTATGCCAAACTTTATCAAACGCTTGGGAGATATCTAGGAACACATCGTTGCAATATTTCTTTTCTTCAAGACATTGTGATATTTGGTTAACTATTTGATGGACTTGTTGAGTGGTTGAATGGTCTTTAACGGAAGCTGAACTGGTGTTTTGGCAGTAGTGTCTGTGTGAATTCTCTGCAGCACTAATCTTTCGAAGACTTTGCTTATTGCTGGAAGCAAGCTGATGGGTCGGTAGGATGTGGTTTTCCTGGCTTGGGATCATGATAATAGCAGCAAATTTCCAAACTATGGGAAAGTAGCATAAACTTAACATTCGATTGAAAATTATAGTTAGGAGAGTAACAGCCTTACGGGGGAGTTGTTTTAGTATCTGGCCGGTGATTAGGTCGTATCCTGGAGCTTTTCTTACATTGATTTTACATATTTCGCTCTTCACTTCCGTAGGAGTGAAGCTTTTGATGGGAAGAGACATTTGGCAGGGTGCGTTGATGAGCTCTTCCACTTCATCATCAGGATCTTCCGGTTCCGTTTGGAAAACGTTGGTTAGATGTGCAGCGAAGGTTTCCGCTTATTCTTCATCTGTGCGAGCCCATTCGCCGTTTGGTTTACGAATGGGAGGTACGATGGTATACGGCCGCTTGAGTTTCTTCGTTGCCCTTCATAGTGTCTGGTCATTTGGTGAGAGGTTTGAGACGAATTTCTCAAACCTGTCATTGTTCACGTCTCTGATTTTAGTTGCCTATTTAAACTGTTGTAAATATTCTGGTCTATAACGTTTCTAGATCTTTGCCAGATGCTTCTTGCCCTGCGTTTTTCAGCAATAAGCTGACGAATGTGGAGAGGCGAAATTAATATTGTTAATAATTTCATTACATCTTATCCAATCAATAATAACCTCTACATGTTGGACATCTCTTTTGATGACGTAATTCCAGTGCCGCGCTTTGAATTTTTTAGCTTGCAATGGTTATGTTGGAACCAACTGTCATCATTTTTCAACCAATTTTCACATTATTCAAGTTCGTTCGTTCATATAATTTTTTTTAATGAAAAATATTGTTTTTTAAGAAATCGCCAATGGGCAACCAAACTCGTATGATAATTTTCTTGAAGAAACTAGTGCAGGGACTAGCTCAATTTCCATACTACATCCCGATGAACTGGTAGAGGCACGACTGGACGAAGAAAATTCGCGTCAGTCATCGAGCTTCGATCCATTATCGCCGAGTCCACAAGATTATTCAGAAGAGGAAGCGGAATCGGATATTTCCAGTGATAATGATGTCCATTAGTGTTTATTGTCACATGCACTGCAACCGTGACCATATTTTCATAAATTGTTTTAAACAATATGTAAAACGTCCATCTTTTAAAAAATCGGTCTATCAAAACTTGACAAAAGTATAAACAATCTTTATGATTATCTCATTAACTAATAAATTTGGAGGATTTTCAAACAAACGTCTTCGATGTCGATTGATTATTGCTACATCAAAAAAATGTCTTCACTATCAAATGGTGTGTAAAAGTATTTCTTATCTGCAGTGGCAGATTAGTTTAGAATGCACCCTAGGGCCCTCCCGACATGCGCCCCTTTTTGCTTCATATCGGTATTTTTTTTTATATTAAAACATGTTATTCACAAAAATCATTCAATTTTTTATTTTGTGGCATATTGATTTAAGTATAAAATTGTTAATAAATCTCTTAAAATTAGACAATAAATAAATTTTATATAATTAATTACTTGACAATTTTTCTTTTCCTCGACCCGCGGGAAAGTCTAGACCTCAACCCCGCCATGAAGATGTTCATATTCGCTGTTCAAAGGACACGATTTCAATCAGATGACTAAAGGCAAGGGCACACACAACCGCACCGTAACCGATTTGTGTGACGGTCGAGTGTTGTCGAAGAAAAGTAATAGTCCAAGGTGAGATCGGGCACCGTCTGGTTGTGTATATTCCAGCCTTTGGCGTTTTTGAGTGGGTATACCAGCAACTCAGGACTTGCTAACGAATGTCGAGAACTACTTGCTAATCTTGCAAGGCGGAACGTGGTGCGGCTAGAATGGATTCCAGCCCACTCTGGTTTTGAAGGCAACGAGATGGCGGATGCACTGGCTGCGGAAGGGGCGGCAGCTCCTTTCTGCGGCCCGGGCCCGACCCTGGGCCTAACAAAACAAAGAATACGCAAGGAGACGAAGGAGTGGCTGAGGAATCAGCACCTCGCTCATTGGAATGCTCTGCAGGGTCCTAGACAATCCAAACTTCTACTGAAGGGATGGACTGATGGACACGCCAGGGCAGCCACTGAACTACCAAGGAGTAGGCTAAGGAAGATAGCAGGACTCCTAACAGGGCACTGCTGTATTAGGAAACACCTCCACAACTCTTAGAGTGTCCACACTGGGCTGTATTACGCAGGCGAATCTTCGGACTCACTGTCATGGCTCCTGGAGACACAAGCAGGCATCCACTGAAAAAGGTTGCGGCCTTTATTGAAGGGCTCGGCTTCATGGATGACTAGGTAGCAGGATTGGCACAATGGGCCCGCCAGTAGCCTCATTGCCGGAACCTTGGCTTGAGTTGTCCAGGACAAGGCTCGCCTGCACATAGTAGTAGTAGTAGTAAAGGAAAGGGCACACACAACCGCACCGTAACAGATTTGTGTGACGGTCGAGTGTTGTCGAAGAAAAGTAATAGTCCAAGGTGAGATCGGGCACCGTCTGGTTGTGTATATTCCAGCCTTTTGCGTTTTTGCTGATGGAAAGTGGGGCGGATGTAATTTGGGCGCTAAAAGATTAATGCACTTTTTACAACATATAAACTGGGCGCCAAGACCGAAGGGTCATTTTAATCCTAAGTGTATTTTGGGCGCTAACCGACTGAATAAGAAATAGAAAACTAAAAAAACAATAAAACTCAGGCCCAAGCCCGGTTGATCAAAGTGATAAGTGACCTTATCCCCCCAAAAAAGCCTAGAGAATTCGATTCTGGAAATATGAAATCTCAATTCATTGTATTTTTTGAGATTTGTTGCACGGAAAATTTTGAAAACGAACGCTTCTGTACACTAGTTCAGCTGTTCCACCACTTGATTGATGGCGCTGTATGGAACTTCAATGACATATTACGACGGTCAAATGTCGTTGTCTTGTTATGTGTTTTGTGTACATAAAAATATTTCAAATATTATTTATTTATTGCTTAAAGCTTGTTAGTGCTTGTAGGCGGTTGAAATAAAATAATTTTCATGCTGGAGAAGTAAATTTGTGCCCTGTTTATTTTTATTTCACATGTGTCTCACCACAAATACCTATCGTGAAATAAACCACAAATATTTTTAGCTTCCACGAAATGCCTGATATTTATTGATCCTCATATCGGAGCCTTTTAGTTCCTCCGGGGTCCTGTACCTAGCCATAGATTACATCAGCCTCCTGAGCTATTGAGGGAAACTGCATTGGTGATAGTAATAAAACCAATTGCATTCTACTAATTGACCAAAATAGACATTTCGTATTCTATTGAATTCTGTTGTAATCTATTATATTATTTTCGAAACACAGGAATAAAAATGTTATATAGGTTGGATCTTTAATTATGTATCCAAATGTTATTCTAAAATACTTTTTGCAGTTTTCCTCCAGTTTGTAATAATCCGACATGCCTGTTTTTCCATTGGCTCTTCTTAATTATTCAAGTAAATTATAACAAAAATGTTTCATTTCATTTAATACGAAAACAAATCATTTAGGCAATCTGCTTGTAGTATTACAAATTTGAAGTACAAAGTAAGTAAGTGAGTAGGTAGTTTTTATCTCTTAGAAAATAGACTCAGAGCAAGTGAACCCTCCGTCTCATATATATTATTATATTCCGCCCTAAGGCCACTTTACTCATGGAAATTTATAGTTTTTTTTGCACACTGGAGGTCAATGTCAAAAAATTGTTTGTGGGATTATTTTTATATCAGCAATATTCATTATAGACAGCTCAAAACAGTTGGCACCCCTGACTTGCAGCAAAATTTAGGTCATTTTGTATGCAACAAATCTAAAGAAAGCAGTAAAATTGAGAGTTGAAATTTAAATATAATATAACTTGGACCTTTGTCTTGGGGATGAGGTATTTTGGACATCCAATATATCTTCCACATCCAATACATTAACAGGTAACTGGATCCGAAAATGTCGAATTTGAAGCTATCTTTATAAAATTTCAAACCGACTGGTGCTGGA
>CAJUYI010002325.1:11762-33362 GCA_910591695.1 Galerucella pusilla
ATAATATGATTTAGTAATAATATAATCTGTTACACTTTTAAGGGTGTGTGCCAGCCCTTAAGTTGCATGCTGCACGTATGCCGATCATCTTGCGATGGATTTTAAAACAAAGTTTGGTGTCTCGGCATACGTGAAACTAAAATTGCAAAATGCAATTTTTCATTGCAATAAACAATTAAATTATCTGTCTTCTCCCCCACGGCAAATATTTACTCCGCTTGATTGTTAATGAAAATGAGCAAAATTACCGAATCTCAAGGAGGCATACGTTTAACTATCATCACGCTTTTTTGCAGCGAGCTGACGGTCTAATAAGAGCGCTTTTGACTATAGAAATAATATTCCGCGTATGACTGTTGATCAATACTTCATGAAACCCCACTCGATTTATTTGAATTGTTTAAATGCCGTTTGTTTTTCCTTTTCCCTTCCCTCCCACTGGTGTCAGTCCGCAAATAACTCTACCCGTGACTGAGACAGAACAAACGTGTATAACCATTACAACGGGAATTAAATTTAATGACACCGAAAATTATTAGAGAGCAAAAGGCAACACAAAAGAACTTTTCTAATTGTTGGTGGAACTTCACCAACTTCAATCATTCTTGTATTAATGAGGACGACGCACTGCAATTTTCATTTGTTAGCTTTTGTATTTTGCGTTTTTGGCGGCTGCGACAGAGGTTTCAATTAAAAAGCACAGCTTTAACGCTCTTCTTAATAACGTCGAACGAATAGAATATCGGCGAATGAATCATAAAAGAAATTGTCCTCAAGAAAATTTTATCTTATTAGAAAGGGGCTAGCAATTATGAACGTATGTTCTTATTATATATTAATGAATGAATGAATGTTTATTGATACAAGTAACATACAGTGAATACAACACAATATAATACAATAAACATTAAAGAACCCACAGAAGATATTGACTTACTATTATCAACGAACATTAACAAGACAAGAAGGATCACTCTAAGCTCCTCCCCTCGTTATGTCTATCTCGCTCGAATATCGGATGCTACTGTGTATAGAGCACCGTAAGTCTCCTACGCGCGATATGCATAAACAGGTTGTCCGTCGTAGGGATATGTAAAGAAATATACCAGTTGTCTTTTTGAGTGAGCGAATTTTCATTTAGAAATAAAATAAACATTTACGTACTTAGTGTTTTGTGTTTGGTTCTGCAAACAGAATGATGGAAAGGTAACATACGTGGAAAAATGTATAAACAATACTATGCACTTTATAAATGGCTGGAAAATTACTATTACCTTTGCTCTGTCTTTATGGGAAACCTTAAAATGCAGGAATCATTCATTTCTTTCAACAGGGTACCTTAATCAGGATTGCATTTAAAATTTTTTTGGTCTGGTATGAAATTGTTGCGGAAACTCGAGGAATTCAACCCCAATTCAATTTTGTAGGGCATTAAAGAAATTATTTTCTCTAAAATATTTTAATGAGGTTGAAGGTGCCAATTGTATTAAATATATTAATACAGTTTTGCTCAATGTAACTCCTGATATGCTAGGAGAATATACAAATATCGATGTATCTATATTGACAAATAATAGCTCTTTAACAGTTTTCACATGCGACTATAGAAATCTTTCAAGTACGGATGGCACTGCTATAGTTTACATTTCTGGCTATCTATTAAGGAAATGTTTGCTACAACACTCTTGTAGTGCTTGCACAAAGTATAATGATGAAAAGACATTACCAAAAGAAGCGGCTGTATTTTTAGAGCTTAAATCATATTCGACTTCTAAAAACTATGGAGGTCTAAATGTACCTCCTAGTAATATTGTAGAATATGTTAAACAACTAGAAATAATCTTTGTTGAAAAAGACCCTTCCTGTCTTGTTAATGTTCGTTGCTTCACTGTTTGCACAATAAAGTTCCGGTCCTCAAACGAAAGCATCAGCAACTCTCATTCTGTACATTTATCAATTTAACAGCCAAGGCACTTGAACAATATATTCACATCAATAAGAAGCTTCGTCGTGTCATCTTCATAGGACGCTAGTTTGACTAGGTGGATTCTCCCTCTTATGTAATACTTTTGATTCCACAAAACGGTTCCAGACCTATGAAGTCTCCTTTAGCACCTTCTTTAGCTAATTAACTGGTCTACCGTTTATTGTATTACCTACACTTTGTTGCCAGTATGTTGAAGTATTCTTTACAGTTTTTTACCAGTCTGGACCTATTAGTTGGATAGCTTTAAGTAGAGCCTGGCTGTCAGTGATAATTTTTGTTTTCTGTCTCGTATATATTCTCTTCTAATGTTTACAGCAATGTAGGATACAGTGTCGAAATAGTCTCTGTTTACAACGTGTTATATCGGGGCTAGTACTAGAGTGCCACCAAGATTTATCTATCGCCTCGGCAGATAACAATAGTATCCTGAGGTGGGTTAAAGGGCACGACAGGAGTAAAGGTAATCGCATTGACGATTTTTTAGCCAGTGAAGTGGCTGGACTGACAATTTTAGGACTTAGTAACACCCATACTCAATCCCTTAAGAGATGAGATGGAATCGAAGGATCACCCTAGAAGACCCAAGAAAGCTGGCGCCGAAATATTTGACGATGACCAGGAAAAACCCACGTTTAACAGTAAGATTTCTGACTGGCCACTGTCAACTGGGGAAACACCTCCATACTATGGGGCTAGTGGACACACACATGCAGGGATGTGTGAACAGGAAGATGAAACTAGCATGTCTTATGCCGGTGTTATCGTCCATAAGAGAGTGTGTGTTCGGTGAGTCTTGGCCCACACCTGTCGATATAAAGGAGATGTCTCCCAGTGACCTCGGGAGGATGTACAATGGGTCACATGTGGCCAAAGTGCTGTGAGCCTACACTCACCTTCCCTACTCTACAGATACAGATATAGAAAGTCTGCTTGAAACAAATACATATATCGACCAATACTTAAGAACATTTTCCCCCTAAATCCACTTATACCAGCGCCGGTGCCATAATTGATTGTCGGGTTAGTGAGCTGGAGAAGATTTTTAAGAATACCCTCTTGTCTCGTTAATTTTTGATAAATATTGAATAAATCGATAATATATCATTGTAAGTCTGTTGCTTTAAGCTACCATCAATATAAAACAAGACTAGTGGTCGAGGCTACAACGAAAAGCGCTTTGAGTCAAATTTCATTTGATTTGATAGAGCCCCCGAAATGCGAAGGCAACGGTCGGGGGGGCCGTCTTCGGGGTTCCTTCAGTCCAAGCACGTCCGCCAATCAATCAAATCGCATTTTCATATCCACTAACTCGCTTTTCCTCTCGACTCCATGCTCGCTTTATACTGATTGAAAAATAATATCGCGTTTATATTGGATTTTTATGAATTATTCTGGCTACAACATCAATAACTTCCTCTTCTTCGACGGCTTATTATGTTCTCGATTTTTTTTTATTCGTTCGATTGAAGTTTTTACGATGCGTGTTTCATACATGATAAAATTAACTGTTTCATACTTTGTTTCGTTCACTGATTGGAGATTATGTTACTTTAATAAAGAAACAAAATTGACTAATATTCAGGAGAGGATAAACTGAAGAAAAAGTTGAAATATCTACCAATAGCCAAGCTGGAGCTGTCAGCAAGCCAACTGACAACCTCCAAGATGCTCTAGACAACCAAGAAGCCATACAAGGCGCATTTTTGGATATAGAAGGCGCTTTACTCCTCAAGATGTTGTCGAAGACAGTTACCGACCTAATTACTGGACACTGTACCCAGAAGAAACATCTGCAGAGTATGGGCAAAGTTAGTGAGCCTATGTGCAGAAAATGAAACACCCACTCACATACTCTGCTTCTGTGAGAACTTACAAGGACTCAGTCGGAAGAACTTTGGAGTGGAAATAACACAACCATCATCACAGATTCCTCCAGATCAACTGGTGGCCTATATAGAAGACACGAAGCTTCTGGAATGGAAGTAGGTAATGGGTAATAGCACAGATTACCCTACAACCAGATACGACACTACGGCAAAATATGTGCTTTTAAAATGAATGACCCTGAAACAGGAGGTGAATATCGTTTGGACCAAGTGAGTGAAAACATTAAAATCCACGCCGTACGGTCTATAATAATGATTACCTTTACGCGGATTAAGTTATACATGAATGAAGATAACCTTATTTTTTTCATACTCTTCAATTTTGTTAGCAACAAATTTTATCGAGGATACATTTTTATCGTGGACCAGTCTATTATTAGAAGATATTAAAGTAAAATTTGCGGATCGTGATGAACAATATTCAAAGATAATATGGTAAAATGAAAAAAGACAGAAATGAATCTTGAAAAATTTTTACTCAAGTTTGAAATATACTGCATTAAAAAAAATCAAAATTAATAACGTAAACTTAGTAAAAATAAATTAAAAACGTTATTGAAAAACTTATAAATAACATTATTCTTAATCTGTGATTATGCATGTGACACAATTTCAATTTTTTTGTTAGTTTTATCAGATTTTTTAGAAGCTTTTATATCCCTATTAGTATATTTTAACGAATAAAAAATCTTTAATCGTATAAACAGTTTTATAACATATTCAGTTGGAAAATTGCTACAGTTGTGGTCAAAATATAATTGAGACATTTCACTAAAATACACCTTTGAAATTCCTTCTTTACAAGATAATTCATCAAAATTTGAAATAAATATGGATTCCAACTGATAAACAAAATCAACAAATTTACCATTGGGCGTATATAAACTGCCTGCAAACGTATTTGTGGTATCGTAAGCTTTTAAATTAATAAATTTGTTACATTAGTTTGTAATATCACACTCGTTAAAAACTATGGCGCAATTCTGACATTTATGATTTTGTAGAGCCTTTTTTATAAGATATCCACATACATAACTAGATACACTTACGATTTCACAATAAGCTCTTGTACTAATACGAAAATCACCTGCTTCAACAATCGTCGCTTTAAACAGACTGCTATCGTACTATTCGAGTGGTACAAGTACCAGTGAAATGGGGCGTGGTTTATTGAAACTATCGATACACGATTATCGCTGTAGTGTCGCATCTGGTTGTAGGGTAATATGTGGTAATAGTACAAAGATTCAGTTCAAGTGCCTGGGCATAAATGAATGAATGAGGCTGTCGAAAATACACATAGATTCAAAAGTTTTGCATCACCCTAAATCTCCGAAAAAAAAATGTTCATTATGAAAAATGGATCAGAGATTAATCAAATAATTAGTTCCAATAAAAAAAAACGTGTATATTTGTCAAAAACTTTTATTATCCGATAATAAACTTGCTTTAAACATAAAAAGTATTCTTAGAAATTAAATAAGTTAAATACAAATTGATTCTTTTTAAAGAAAATGTTAAGTGAGAACCTGCATGAGAACTTTTAATAAAGAGTATTTCCACCTCTAGAATGTATGCAAACTTGAAGTAGCCTGCCTATGCTGTTTCCCAAATCATTGATATTCTGTTGAGGAATATTTCGCCAGTCTTCTTGGGCCGCATGAACAGGCTCTTGTATACTCCTGGGTGGATTTCTGAGTGCTGCCACTGCCCTGGCAAGCATGTCCCAAGCATGTTCTATGGGATTCATGTCAGGAGATAGGGCAGGCCAGTTCAAACGATTGATCCCTTCAGTTTAAAGATACTCATTTATAGCTCTGGTCCGATGAGGTCGGGCGTTATCGTCCATAAAAACGAAGGAATTGCCAACAGCTGCGCGCCATAGTCTCACGTGAGGATGTAGAATCTCTCTGAGATACCTATCACCAGTCATCGTTCCCTCCACATGAATTAATTCTGTGCGATCATTTAACATGATACCAGCCCAAAACATAGCACTTCATTCTCTGAAGGGCGGCACGGGGCAAGCATGGGCAAGCTGAGCAACTCTCGTTGGATCCCGCCACACACGTATTCGATGGCTATCTTTTACCAAACAAATCCTTGTCTCGTCGGAAAAAAAACACTGAATTCCAAAATTCTTCAGGCAAGGCCGCGTGTTCTTGAGTCCACTGTAGTCGGCGAACTCTTTGCTCAGGTTGTAGTCTGGGTACTCTTATTGGTCGGCGACACCTGAAACCTGTCGCAAGTATTCGTCTTCGTAATGTCGAGATCGATACTTGAACTCCCAACGCATGTCTCATATCTCTTTGGAGTGCTGATATTGCCATGGTCGGGTTTCTTCGGATAGTTAAGTGGATATAGCGGTTCTGCCGCTGATTAGTAACAAGCCTTCTACCGCTTCTAGGTCTATCACGAAGAGAATTGGTCTGGAGATATCGGTTCCATACACGAGACACATCACTTTGCCAAACACCAACTCTGTTTACCACGAACCTTTGAGAATGACCTTCTTCAACTAAAGCCACTATTCTTGCACGGCCAATCTCACTTATGACTTGACGATTCATGTTTGCACTTGAAATCGTAAAAATCAAATGCCTTGAATGTTAAAATGATCGCACTAAAAATGTTATCTTACAAAAAAAACTGTAAACATCTGTATATTGCAAAGAATATGGAACATATTGAAATGGTAAACATTGATAAAAAAGTCAACAAAAAATTCCTTCGCATCCGAAGAAGGTGATGCAAAACTTTTGAATCTATGTTTATATTAAATATTGAAGGTGTAGACAATACAACATCCAAATGATTATCGGAAATGCTCACCACTGTAGTAGCAGAGACGAGGACGATTACCTAATTCTTTACGTAGTTATTGAACCACTAATGTCTCAAAAAACTAATTTCCCCATCCCTTCAAAATTAACATTTAGACAATTCTCATTATCCCCATCTGTTATTTTGTAAATACATTCTCCCTTTTCCACACCCTCAAACAAAGCCGGACATTATATATTTTTATAAGGGCTCAAATAATTGAGTGGATGCTTTTGTTTGTGATGGTTGTTATATCTGTCATATAGATAGATAGTTAAATGTAAGCTTAAGTGAACTTCACGCCCAATAGATCGTGTGTTCAAGTAGGTATAATATGTTCTACAACATAACCAACAAAATCCAACAAAATGGAGTCACTGACAGGTCGGCCATATTGCTGTGGGTCCTCATGTCTTATTCTATTTAGTTTCCATTGTTTACTGATAAACAATGGATGATAGTTAGACTTTAATCAGTGAAAAGTTCTTGAAAGTATGTAAAATGTCATCGTTTTGTAATGTGGTTGGGTTTGGAATGCGGGAAGCAAGAGGTCGATGGGTATATTCGATTTTCGGCTGGAATATAAGCTGTATTCTTTTTACCAGTCGACTGTCTCACTTGTAAGAATAATGAGGACAATGTGAGCTGAGATGAAGTAAGATAAATTGAGGCAAATTTATATTTAAAAAGAATGCATGACAGTCACAGATCACAATTATAACATAACCTCTAATGTTTATACCTCGGATTATACCACAAAAATTTAGTTTATACACAAATTTTAATTATCAACATGCAATGGTTAATGAAAATGACATGAATGCCACTTCTTGAAGCAATTCTTATTTAAAAGAACATTAACCACACTTTTAAGATAGATGTGACATGTGACATCAACAAATATCCGGTACAGATCGCAAAAAGGTTTCAACTCACTTCTAAGTCCTATGGAAAGCTAGCTCAATTGGGGTAAGGGGGGAAGAAATTTTCTTAGTTAGTCTCACTTTGTACTCAGCTCAAGCCTATTCGTATATTAAATTGAAATTGTTCTATATAGTTTGCCTGGCAACCAATTGACTTACACAAGCTTCAACTCCAGCTGTTCGGGGGACCCATCCCAATATGGCCGACCTAAGTGTTCTGGAATGGTCTATTGTCGCCAACGACAGTCCTAGTGTGCATTCTGAAATCTCTTGGGGCCTGAGGACCTGATCATTGTCAACTACATTATTTTGGAATAAAAGTAAAATATTCTAAAATCCAACCCCTAGGATACGACATTGGAGCCGTAGTGTTACGTATCCAGCGCGTAACTACCATCAACTCATTCGACTCAGGATTTTATCCAAATCATTTTCATGGATGTTTACCTAATCAAATTATGTTTAGATTACATTAAACTTAACTACTAGTTTTAGTGGCTAAGTACACAATACACATTGAGTAAATGTACAGTTATAAGCTTAAATCTATTTGACTTTGCCAGGGTGACGAAGTGTTTTATAATAAATAACTTATGAAGCGCGTATATGTATGGAGTATAGTATACTATATACATATATACGTATAAAGTAAAATAAATATTAGGCAAATCCTTCAAACATTTCAACTGGGTAAATAAAGGATTAGCCTCAGATTGTTTGGAAGGTTAATAATTGAAATATTAACAGTAACATATATGCGAAAACTTTCGGGAAACTACTAAATGAAAATTAACTAATAAATTTTGTTGAATTTAATTTGTTTCGTCCCTTTTGGATGAGAAATAATCAACTTGCACAACCCCATGGATTACTTACGTGTATCTAATATCTAGCGGGTGAAATATTTGAAATTTTAATTAAAGAAAAACTCGTTTCCTCTCAATTTGGTTTTTGGAAGCTCTTGTGCACAATTAAGGCGGTTGTCAATATTGATTAAAGCGTCGTTGAAGGCTTTGATGACAGATACGATACATTTGCAACGATGTGTGATCTCATCAAGGCTTTTGACGGTGTTAACATCTGTATCTGTAGAGTAGGGAGAGTGAGTGTAGGCTCACAGCACTTAGGCTACATGTGACTCATTGTACACCCACTCGAGGAGTTTTCCTTCTGGGTCATCGTCCATCCTGTCCTTCTCAGAAAGGTGGACAGGTCACAAGGAGACATCTCCCTTATATCGGCAGGTGTAGGCCAAGACTCACCGAACACACACTCCCTCATCCACGATAACTCCAGACACTCGCATGAGACATGCCTGACATTTTCATCTTCCTGTTCACACATACTGTCGTGCCCTTTAACCTCCCTCAGGATAATATTGTTATCTGCCGAGGCGTCAGCTAAATCTTTGGTGGCACTCTAGTACTAGCCTCGATATAACAAATTGTCTGTTCAAGCCTAATAGGGCTTGTCTACTATCAGTGCAGATTGTTATGTTTTTGTCAGAAATTCCTTTTCTGGTTAGTTCTTTTGTGGCAATTGAGATACCAGCCAGGTCTGTTTGAACCAAGCTGGTATTGTTTCCTACTCCTCATTTAATCCTTAGGCTTAGTGCTCTCGAGTAAACTCCACATACTGAGCCTTCTTTCATTTTTGAGCCATCTGTATCTATTGCATTTTCAGCATCTGACTCTGTGTTCTGTTTTATTCCCATTTTGTATGTTTTAACGGTGTTGACATTAAATATATTTTAGATAAATTAGAATATTACGGCACTGAGGATAAAAATTGACTCCGATGACAAGAAGAGTTCCACTAGGATCTGTATTATGAATGTATCGGAAAAAATAAATGTGTTGGCACACTTCATATTAGAGAAGGACCAGCTGGAACAAATTTCGGGATAATATTATTAATAACATGCACCTAAACCTGTTATAAATTCAGAACAATCGGTGAATGATTTATTCACCAACATAAACTTACATTGGTTGATAAAATTTTGAATGGATATTTCAATTAATTAACATAGGCAAGTCGTTCGGTCTGCCTGTTCGAGAATATTAATTTTGCATCGCTCTAGGCAGTTTAGGTAGGGGAGAACATACCTATACATATCCAAATTGATTACATGAGTTGGAATTTGTTTGAATAAAGCTTTGTAAATATATAGAAAAAAATTGACTAGCGCTTAGTATAGTATTTGGAGTGATGTATATTACATCATCCAACTCTAAACACAGCAGATATAACCTCAGTAGTTTTAAAATTTATTGTTTAATTCCCTGAACTGATATATCGGTACCTCTTTGTACATATTCTTGTTATTTTAGTTTCGTACTCTTTCAAATATCAGAATCTAATATACCGAAATGAATATGATTTGATACTGTATACGGATGCCTCAAAAAATGAAACAGGAGTCGGTTGCGCCGTAACAACATTAGAATCTCAAATTTTCTCCTCCAAAGTATCATCAGCTTGCACCGTACATACCGGCGAACTCTATAGTATACTTCAGGCTTTCAAACATATTTCCGCTCCCAATAAAAATGTTTGCATATGTACAGACTCTCTTGCCTCTATACACTCCATTAAAGATATATTTAGTGACCATCCTCTAGTACAGAATATCCATGATACCTATCAACTCTCCTTTTCCCAAAATATAACAGTTACCATTCTATGGACACCATCTCATATTGGTATAATGGGAAAAGAACTTGCTGATCAACTTGCTAAAAGGGCCATAACTTTGAACTATTATGCAGATAACATCCAAATTGCATCCGATCTCAAGCAAGTCATCAAGCATAAGGTCAAGGCTCTATGGCAAGATCATTGGAAATCCACCCCGACAAAACTACAAAAAATCCAACCTTCACTAAGCCACCCTTACTATAATGGATCTTCAAATCTCTCAAGACAAGACCTAGCGGTGCTGAGAAGACTAAGAATCGGTCACACTAGATTCACTCATGGCTACCTTATGTCATCCAACAATCGACCATTCTGTTCAACCTGTAACTGCATCTACACCGTTGAACACATTATCTTAGAATGCCAACAAAAAAAATCATATTTATGTCTAATTATTCCGAGTTCTTAATTTTTACCTACCAACACCACAGATTATAAAGAGAACAAATACAAAAGCTTGACAGACAACAGTAAAAAGAGAGAGACATGGGTGGACATACCCATTTAAATGCCCTTCGTCTCAATCGACTCCGTTCGAGCTACTTCGCGAAATTTCTCAACAATTTCTCTGGCTTTGTTATTTAGAGTGCCGCATAACATGATCCAGGTGTTTTTATACAAAATTCACAAATAAAAACAATAGTACTTATACGTGTAAACAACAGACCACGTGTTTATCTACTCGTCGCTGGCGCGCGACTCAGGTGGTCTGCGTAGTTTTACCACTATATCGCTATGGACTGGTGAGTAGCCATTTGACCAGGTTGGCCAGTCACCCTTTGCTGATAGGAGCGGTTGAGTATTGCCATCCGCTGCTAGCTGGGGCTACTTCTAGCCGCTGAACAAAAGCACAGACTGTCAGCACGAAACTTACCTCCGTAGTGTTAGCCACAACGTTTAAATTATTTTGTATTCAATTGTCACCTCAACAGGTAAATAAAATTTGATTCATTCCCATTAAATGCTGACTATCATCTTAGTTTTTCAAAGAAAACCCTCCGCTACTTCATATACTGTCATCTTTGATTTTTTTGCAGACAATATCAAAAATCGCCCACCTTTAATTAAGCAACTATCTATTTGGTCGACATTTATCTGCAGAATATGCATATTTCCGACACAGAGAATTATTCACAAAGCATATAATTAGAGCAGGAATCTAAACGGTGCCTGGCAAATGCTGCCAGCAAAGGCATTTTTATATTGTTTCTTTTGGACGTATCGAGGCAAATAATTGGCAATAAGAGATTCCATTAAGCAAAGCAAACGAAATATGTATCAGAAATTTATACCAATTGCCCTTATAGGACTCTACACTGTTAAACAGTTAGATTTATTGAATTTATTTAGCAATCAAGTAACGTTAAATAAACAGTAATATTTGAAAGTATTAATAAATTTCAGTTCCATGATTGCAACAAACAAAAGCCATCAGAAATAACAAAAAAATTAGTCCTATTTTTAAGAGAAGGGATATTTTCCAAATTTGGCAATGCTTTGAAGGTACCACGGTTCATTTCTCTTTCAGTACTAGAACTCACTGCCTTCCCAGCAAGGAAGGTGACTGCGATATACGAATAGGAGTCGAAAGTGACCAAAATGACGTGAAATTGACGTAATTATGACGTCAATATGTCTCAGCGAAATGTCGTGATTTTTCGACGTAATTTTACGTTAGGAACTTCTTACTTTAATAATTATTGAAGTCCAGTTCTCTCGCTGTCCACAACTAAAGTTAACTCCTTACATTGCTCCTTGAAGCCAACCCCAATCAAATAATTCCGATTCTACCAAGAGAAAATTTGAAACAGCAATTTTTAAGAGACAAACCATCAACTCACCCTGTATATACTCGTCAAGGGATGTTCAAAGGAAAACTCAATAAATAAGAGTCCAGCATAATGCAAAAAGATTCCATGCTTTTGTACAGAAAATAGCGAGATGCCTTCGGGAATTTCACAAATGTTTCGAGTTAGTCCATCATTACAAGCAGGTCATTTCCTTTACCTATGGTTGGTTGTTTCTGTACCTGAACATGCAAATATATTCCTCGCTAGTTCAACGGACACGAGCGGTGGATATTTCAAATATCGTTGCAAGTTTTATATAAAGAAGCACGTTCGGAAAATGCCACACAGAGCTAACTGCCAAGGGAGCTACAGAAATATTTTCGTTTGGTATATTCAGAATTGCAGATATTGGATACGTGAAAACTCAACATTTGATTCGATTTCATTACCTCCAAAACCCTTATTACTATTAAGTATCCATCCAGTTATTTAGTTTGGAAGCGATGCGTGACTCTGGAACATTGTATCGCCACCTGGTACCTATAGATGATGGGTGGCGATAGAACACGCTGGTGGGTGCCTGTGAAATATACAGTGCTATTGAAAGGTCCCCTCCCCCCCTTTATCTTTTGAACGGCTACACTTACATTAATAGAATTTGGAGGGTGAAAATATCTACGAATGGTAACAGGTGACGTAATAGTAATAGATGACGTCACAGTGCCACTCTGGCCAATAATTTTTTATAGGACCTTGTGGCAAGTGATATATTGTTTGAAAGGCATTGACATTGGCTACACAGCCATATTAATTTTGTTTGGGTTTAAACTAATTTTGACGGATAAATTATATAAATACCAAAATTATTATTTCACATTATTGGCCAGAGTGGCACTGTGACGTCATCTATTACTATTAGGTCACCTGTTACCATTCGTAGAGAAGTTTAGAACACTTTATTTTCACCCTCCAAATTTTATTAATGTAAGTGTAGCCGTTTAAAAGATAGCGTTAAGTAGCATCGTCTTTTGATAAAGAATGTTGCGGCAATATCACTTTACACGAGAGAAATACTCAATTTTTTCTACAGACGCGCGTGAAATTACTAATTTGATGGAATGAGCCATCGAAAAGTATTTTCTTTTTTTGCTCCAGAGCTTAAAGTAACAATCCTCGGAATTTGTCGACTCCACGATATAGTAATTGGTCATTTTATGCGCAACTGTAGGGATGAACATTCTCATCAATTTGAAATAATCGGAAGTTTGTTTGTTGGTGTTTCTATTACAAAAATATTCCTTATTCAAGCAATAGAATTGTAAAATGCACAGACACAGCAAAAATAAATGCAATCAAATAATTCCACCAACAAAGGAATGGAACAGTGGAATCGAAAAAAGGAAAAACTAGCAATAAAATGGAAATAGTCCAATCTGGTTCAATTCCTTTTTAGATTCAATCAGTTGACGACTCCTCCCACAAGCGATCCGGAAGTTAGTTCATTTGTTATCTCGGTGACATCTTGTGTCTTTCCTCTCGTTTTGCGGGTTGCCGATCTTATATAACAGGAGATTTTCGGCAGCTATTGGCTCAAGTTGGTTTTTTGCTGAACAAAGCGTTTAATAATGACCATTTCGGTAAAAAAAACGAAATTTTCTTTTTCACGACTGGCTTACACGCTTGATTTCCATTGGTTTGCTAAGAAATAGTGTTTTATTTTCGTGGGAATACACAGAGGCGGACTAAGGGAAAATTTAACGAAAGTTTCAACGAAACTCAGCAATTTACAAATATAAAAATTGAAGATGAACATTCACTGCTTCACCTACATCATCAACACTTTTCAATTTGGCCCTAGATTATGTATTAAAAAAGATAAGTAAAGGAAACTTGAGAACAAAGGGAGGTCAACTAATAGCATAAGCTGATAGTGTTGCGCTAGTGACAAAAAATAGGAAAATTATGGAAGAAATGCTAGAAGAAATAGTGAAAGAAGGAAAAAAATTGGTCTTAAAATAAATTAGGATAAAACAAAGCTATTGAGAATCAAAAAGAAGTGTGAATATAGAAATATTAAGATTGGAAATTATAATTTTCAAAAGGTAGATAAAATGAAATACTTGGGTATAACAATATCTAATGACGGAGACAAAGGAACCGAATTAAAAGAAAGAATAGCAGCCACAAATAGAGCATTCCATACCAATAAAAAGCTGTTAAGAAGCAAACTAATAAGTAAGAAGGCGAAAATGAGGGTATATAAAACAATTATAAGACCTGTATTGATGTATGGATCAGAAACATTAACAATGACGAAAAAACATCAGAAAGATTTGAGAATACAAGAGCGTAAGATATTGAGAATGACATTAGGAATGAAAAAATAAAAAACGAACAAACGTAGAATTGGCACATGAAATAGGAAAAGACATAGTGCAAAAAATTAAGAAACAGGATAAAATGGTTGGGAAACATATGGAGGGCAGGTACAAAGTCAACAATATTTGCAATGATGGAATGGAAACCTTGTGATAAGCGGAAGAGAGGAAGACCTAAAGCTACGTGGTTACAGGAAGTTATAAGTGACCTCAATAGCATAGGAATAAGGCAGTGGAAGGAAAAAACAAAATATAGGAAGAAATGGCGTCAGATTGCCGAAAAAATATAAGGAAATGAAGGGAAAAAATGGATTGATCCACCCCAAAAAAGTATTTACGCTACCCCCTCGAGGGTGTTAAGCCAATATGTATGTAGTTACATAATATTTTTCATTATGTAATTGGTTACGAAAAATGTGACGTTTGCTAACGGAAGTCAGTTTTGAAAAATGTCACTTTATATGTCAAAATTGAATAAATACATTTTTAATAACCCAATTTTGTACAAAATATGAAAACTTCACGAATGTCGAATGTCAACTTCACAATAAGGCGCTGGTTTTGACAACAAGTTCTCGCATACGACTGCAACTTCACTTAGGTTGTTTTTACGTGAAACTGAGTCTATAATTCATGAACAATCTTCACGTAGCACCCTGTATACAATAGCCATTGAGAGCGTTTAGCATGCCCGGAGGATGGAAAGCGATAGAGAAAGAAATATCTTCCCAAATAAGGACATTGAAGACAACAAGTTCTCGCATACGACTGCAACTTCACTTAGGTTGTTTTTACGTGAAACTGAGTCTATAATTCATGAACAATCTTCACGTTTCACCCTGTATACAATAGCCATTGAGAGCGTTTGGCATGCCCGGAGGATGGAAAGCGATATAGAAAGAAATATCTTCACAAATAAAGACATTGAAGACAAATCTAGTCCAGCCCTGACCATCTGGAAATCCAAACATTAGCTTTTTACTGTCCTTCTGTATGTGGTAATTCGCCGAATTTTGGATCAGATTAGAGACTTTTTTAAGATAAAACTAGGGCGATAGAATCGGACATAACGAAGTGACTAATAGCGATTGAGTCAGAAACTAATAGAGCTTGATTTTATAGAAGCGTTAGATAAGGGAATAAAGTACTTACAATGGTAGATATATTTGATTTGTTTGATAAAGTATCCTGTTGTATTTGGTCAGAATAAAATAATGACACTACATAGTTTTTTAAAGTAACAATGTTAAGAAATATTTTTTTCCGCAAATCGCTAGGAAATTTTGACATTCCTGTCAAAATTTCTTGAAGAAAAAGTCAGGACTTCCTTACTGTAAGGAAATGATATTTCCGTACAGTTGTTAGTGTTCTACATAAATGATTGAAAACACATTGCTTATAAGGAATTAATTTATATTTTGGAAACATCAAGTCATTGCTGAATACATTTTTAAGATCAATTTGTTATATTTACAGTAATTTGACAGTTAGTACAATTATTGAACATTGGAGGAACACTCTTAGAACTATGAGAAACATTTTGGACAACATGCAGGGTGGTAGGGTCATTTTGTTGAATATTTTGTACTGTGAAACTTTCATTTGCCACCTCAACCTTATTGTTAAGCGATTCTTCGATATATCCTTCAGCAACGTTTGATGACTTCCATCCGCCATGACTCTTTAAACTAGTTATGTCGGCACCAGAGTCAACCAATATTGTTGCAGAAGAACGACGAAAGCAGTGACCAGTATATTCTGTCGGATTTACCAAGTTCAAATAAGTAGCAACTATTTTGGGCATTTTTCTAAATTGATGAATTCCTACCACTTGTCTACAACCTTTTCCGCTTTGATATTTAAAGAAAAATCGGTCACAGTTCATATTTTCTGGTCTTAACGAAACATACTTTCGATAAACATTCAAGTAGATCTGATTAATTACAAATGATCTTGGTTTGTTGGTTTTCGAATCAGGTATGCTGATTAAAAGCTTAGATTCTAAGTCTTCTGTTGTATCCTTTATAATAGTTCACTCTCATGTCCGCGTGCACGTGCCTATCAATCGTCAGAGTCTTGTAGTCGAGCCTTTAGTTAGCCTTGACAGGTAACACGGTCAATTGTCACTGTAACTAGCATATAGGGATAGGAATGTCGTGTATCGAATAATGTCATTACATTTTATTCTTTGTTCTATTCATGTTATAATCCGTAATATAGTAATTTTAAAAGTATGTCCAACCGAAGTCAAGTTATTCTGGCATCTCCCCGTTATTAGTTACAACAAAGTGGCGACGAGGATAAAAATTTTAAGTGCCGTCAAGAAGACCAACGAGTTCGTACACATTCACACTCTACTGTAAGTACACGTGCTCTGGTTCTATCTATTTTCAATCGTCAACCGAAAATACGTCCAAACACGTCAAATCATGCAGTCTGAAGAGTTTTTAAAGTCAATATTATCCACAATGGCTGAAGTTTTACGTCAAAACGGGGAAATGCTCCAGGCCATAAAGTCAAATCAGCCAACTCAGCCCAACGTCAATGTAGTATCAAATTTCGAATATTTCGACGGCAGTAAAGAAACGTTTCGTCAATACCGTAAGCGCCTAGAAAATTGGTTCGATTTAAAGGGAATCAAGGACAATAAAGAACTCTGGGTGAGAGAATTGCTACTTCACATAGGTCCTCAACTACACACCGTGCTGTGTTCACTAACGGCACCGGCGGATCCAAGTTCCATGACATACGACACCCTTGTCAAGCTGTTGGAAGATCATTTGTGTCCAGTTCCAAACATAATCGTGCAACAACATCGCTTTTTGTCAAGAAACCAAAAAGAAGGGGAGACGATTAGCCAATATTCAGCTGAACTACGTCAACTAGCGTCTACCTGTAAGTTCGAGTGTCAATGTGAAAGAAACGTCGCGAATCTGTTCCTACGAGCTCAGTTCATCCGTGGACTAAAAGACAATGGAATCCGGGAAAAACTATTACAATTAGCCGATGCAACATACGAAAGAGTGGTCGAATCGGCAGTAGCGTATGAAGCGTCAAAAATCGATTGTCGAGAAATGTCAAATACATCCGTCAATACTGTGGTCGATACAGACGTCAATCAGATTTCACGTGCGCGCACGCGTTTTGAAAACAGACAAACGACGTCCCGTTCCCAACGTTTCCGTCAAAGTGATCGATCTCCATCACATACACGTCAAAATTCGCGAATAAACTTTAAAGCGCTTGGAATCGAACAGAACTGTCTTCGATGTGGCAAAACAAACCATAAGTCGAACAATTGTCGAGTGCCGCGCGAAAAATTGCGTTGTAGTGCCTGTTCAAAAACTGGTCACGTCAAAAGTGTTTGTTTGTCGTACCTGATGAAGAGACAAGATGAGTCTCATGTCAAAAATGTCGAATTGGATCCTGAAGACATAGCTGAATCAAACTTTTTAGATGACCTTGTTGGTGTGAATAAAATATATGACATTTTCTCGTCCAACCTGGAAATTTCAACCAATGATGCTGCAAAATTCTTCACGTCAGTACATCTGAACTCAGAACATGATCAACAATTCGAAGTTGATTCAGGATCAGCGTTCACCTTACTTCCACGCCGTGACTTTGAGAAGTTGAATTTCAAAGGTGATGTCAAACAAACTGATGTACGATTTCGCTCATACACCCATGGTATTTTCAAACCTCTTGGTTACGCTATTGTTCCTGTCAAGTACGAGGGCCACACGTCAAATGAATTATTGTTTGTGGTACCTGACCATCTCAGTCCGATTTTAGGCAGAGTATGGATACGACGATTAAATGTTGATCTCAAACGTCTACATATGTCTAAAGTCAATCCTATATTCGTCAAATCTATCAATTCTGTAGATATAACCCCCGAGTCAATTATGGAAGAGTTTGCCGATATTTTTGAACAAAAAGTGGGATGTATTCCAAACTTTACTTGCTCATTGAAATTGAAAAGCAATGCAAAACCTGTATTTTTAAAAGCCAGAGATGTTCCTTTCGCACTTCGCGATGCAGTCGATAAAGAATTGGATGAATTAATCGCAAACGACATAATATACCAAGTGAATCATTCGGATTGGGGTTCACCGTTGGTTCCAATTCCTAAAGCACATGGGAAAGTCCGCTTAGCAGTCGATTATAAGGTAGCTGTCAACAAACAACTGCACGATGCACATTTTCCGATTCCACGAATCGATGAAGTGGTCAACAACCTGCATGATGCCAGCGTATTTTGTACACTCGACATGTACAAAGCCTACCTCCACGTTCAAGTTGATAAAGAAAGTCAAATGATCCAGGCAATGTCAACACACAGAGGAGTCTTCGCCATGAAACGTCTAAGCTTTGGTATAAAGCCTGCACCATCTGAATTCCATCGAATTCTACATCAAATATTGTCCGGATTGAAAGGTACAACCGCATACTTCGACGATGTCATTATCTACGGATCAAATAAAGAAGAGTGTCTGTCAAACCTTATCAGCTGTCTAAATCGTCTACGTCAATATGACCTACATCTCAACCGTGAAAAATGTCAATTTTTCAAGACATCAATCACGTACCTTGGATACGTGATCGAACACAACAGCATCAAGAAATGTCCTGAGAAAGTGAGAGCAATCATAGATGCTCCACAGCCACGTGATACTGCAGACGTAAGAAGATTTTTGGGAATGGCTACTTACTACGCTAAGTTCATTCCAGATCTTTCATCTCTGACATATCCTCTAAGATGCCTGCTCCGCAAGAAGTCAAAGTTCAAATGGTCGAAATCATGTCAAGAATCGTTCCTTCGCTTGAAGAGAGAGATCGCTAGCGATCGCGTTTTAATGCCGTTCAACCCAGATTTACCAGTTGTACTCACCTGCGATGCCAGCCCTGTTGGAATAGGTGCTGTCCTGTCACATGTCGTCAATGGCCAGGAACGACCAATAGCTTTCGCCTCCAGGTCACTAACAGTGTCCGAAGGAAATTATAGTCAATTGGATCGCGAAGCTCTAGCTATCGTATACGGAGTAAATAAGTTTTACATGTTTCTGTTTGCAAGAAAATTTACTCTCGTCACTGATAACAGTCCGTTGAGTCGAATTTTTCACCAGGACGCCAAACTGCCAGTTCTTTCTGCTTCACGACTTCTACGATACGCCACAATTTTGAGTGGATTTGATTACGTCATCAAACACAAAAAAGCAGAAGAAAACGTCCATGTTGATTATTTTTCGAGAGCTCCATTACAGTCAAACTTACCTGCTTTGAATGAAGACGACATCATTCAACAGCAATGTATTAATCAGATATCAACCGACGTGATATCAGCAAAAACCATCGCTGCAGCTACGACGCAAGATGATAAGCTATCAAAATTGCTTCAGCAGCTGAAAAGCGGCGAAAATCAAGAAGAACAATATTCTTTACAGGATGGTGTGATATTTAAAGGGAATCGAGTCATGATTCCTGACGCACTTCAAGCTTCAGTACTGTCAGAGCTTCACGCCACCCACGTCAAGACGTCGAAAATGAAAAGCCTGTCTCGAAGATATTGTTATTGGAAAAACATTGATCGTGACATCGAGTCGTTCATAAAGAGTTGTGATGCTTGCGCTTCAACTGCTTCTGCCCCACCTGCTGTACCGTTGCATCCGTGGGAAGGACCGAAGTCAAATTTTCAACGTGTTCATATCGACTACGCAGGCCCGAAAGATGGATATTACATTTTCATTCTGATTGACGCCAAATCGAAATGGCCAGAGATCAGATTGTCAAAAACTGCGCCGACCTCAGCTTCTACAATCGAATACCTCAAAGACATTTTTAGTATCCATGGCTTGCCTGAAATAATTGTGTCCGACAACGCTACAATTTTTACCAGCTCCGAATTCGTCAAATTCTGTGAAACGAATGGAATTCTTCGCCGTCTAATAGCACCTGGACATCCTCAAACAAATGGTCAAGCTGAACGTTACGTTCAATTTTTTAAGCGAAAGCTGGATGCCATGAAGTCCGAAATTGGATCAATGCAATCAAAAATCCAGGAAATTTTGTTTCGCTATCGCGCTACACCTTTACGGTGCGATAAGACACCTGCAGAACTCTATCTTGGTCGACAGATCCGCACAAGATTAGATCTACTCAAGCCGTTCAAGCCTTCAGTCTTGAAGAAAACCTCAGCTCCTTCGTTGCGCTCTTGCTTGAGATCGTTTAGTGTGGGAGATAGGGTTCTTGTGAAAATGTTCTCCTGTGGGAAGGAGACATGGAAGTCAGGAGTTATTTTAGAGACATTTGGGAGACTACACTACAGAGTGAAGTTGGATGATGGCTATGCACTAAAACGCCACGTCGACCAGCTTCGCCAATCAGAAGTCACACGTCGAGTTTCCTTCGCAAGTCCACCAAAAGATTACTCTCCAGCTCGTGCTAGACCAGTAGCTGATTTCTCTTCGCCGACATGGAATCCGACGGTAACCGTCATTCCTACGCAACCCAATATCGTTCAACAACGTAATGAAGTCATGCCCATTAGGGAAGTCAGGCCTCCAGAGAATGTTGCAGCCCCAGAGCCGCAAGAGAATGTTGCATCCCCACAGCCGCAAGGAAAGGTTGCAGCCTTAGAGCCGCCCCCTACAATGTCAGCAGACGTTGTCACTCCGCAACCAGTGCCTGATGTGGTGAACCGTCCACAGCGTATGCGTCGTCTACCTACATACTTGGGCGACTATGTTCATTGACTTTATTTCATTTTAATTTCAAATAGTGTGGGAGATTGTTGTATCCTTTATAATAGTTCACTCTCATGTCCGCGTGCACGTGCCTATCAATCGTCAGAGTCTTGTAGTCGAGCCTTTAGTTAGCCTTGACAGGTAACACGGTCAATTGTCACTGTAACTAGCATATAGGGATAGGAATGTCGTGTATCGAATAATGTCATTACATTTTATTCTTTGTTCTATTCATGTTATAATCCGTAATATAGTAATTTTAAAAGTATGTCCAACCGAAGTCAAGTTATTCTGGCATCTCCCCGTTATTAGTTACAACATCTTCTATATCGTATACAGTCATTCGGACTAAATTATCCATTCTACA